>JAMQGT020012337.1:0-129041 GCA_024447675.2 Pterophyllum scalare | reverse complement strand
ATACAGTGGTATGCAAAAGTTTGGGCCCCCCTGATAATTTCCATGATTTTCCTTTATAAATCATTGGTTGTTTGGATCAGCAGTTTCAGTTAAATCTATCATATAGCAGACGAACACAGTGATATTTGAGAAGTGAAATGAAGTTTATAGGATTTACAGAAAGTGTGCAATAATTATTTAAACAGAATTAGGCAGGTGCATAAGTTTGGGCACCCTTGTGGTTTTATTGATTTGAATACCTTTAGCACTAATTATTGGAACACAACATTTGTTTTGTAAGCTCATTGACCCTTGACCTACATACACAGGTGAATCCAATTATGAGAAAGGGTTAAGGTGGCCAATTGCAAGTGTTTCTCCTCTTTGCATCTTCTCTGAAGAGTGGCAACATGGGAGCCTCAAAACAACTCTCAAATGAGCTGAAGACAAAGATTGTTGAACATCATGGTTTAGGGGAAGGATCCATAAAGCTCTCTCAGAGATTTCAGCTGTCAGTTTCCACTGTGAGGAACATAGTGAGGAACTGGAAGACCACAGGCACAGTTCTAGTTAAGGCCCGAAGTGGCAGGCCAAGAAAACTCTCAGATAGGCAGAGGGGAAGGATGGTGAGAACAGTCATAGTCAACCCACAGAGCAGCTCCAAAGACCTCCAACATCATCTTGCTGCAGATGGTGTCTCTGTGCATCGTTCAACTATTCAGCGCACTTTGCACAAGGAGAGGCTGTATGGGAGAGTAATGCAGAAGAAGCCTTTTCTGCACACACACCACAAACAGAGTCGCTGAGGTATGCTAAAGCACATTTGGACAAGCAGCTTCATTCTGGAATAAGGTGCTGTGGACTGATGAAACTAAAACTGAGTTATTTGGACATAACAAGGGGCGGTATGCATGGAGGAAAAAGAACACAGCATTCCAAGACAAACACTTGGTACCCACAGTAAAATTTGGTGGTGGTCCCATCATGCTGTGGGGCTGTGGGGCCAGTGCAGGTACTGGGAATCTTGTTAAAGTTGAGGGTCGCATGGATTCCAGTCAATATTAGCAGATTCTTGAGAACAATGTTCAAGAATCAGTGACAAAGTTGAAGTTGCACCGGGGCTGGATACTTCAACAAGACAACGACCCTAAACACTGCTCCAACATCTACTGAGGCATTGATGCAGAGGAACAAGTCCAACGTTCTGGAACGGCCATCTCAGTCCCCAGACCTGAATATTATTGAAGATCTGTGGTGTGATTTAAAGCGGGCTGTCCATGCTCGGAAACCATCAAACCTGACTGAACTGGAGATGTTTTGGAAAGAAGAATGGTCCAAAATACCTTCAACCAGAATCCAGACTCTCATTGGAAGCTATAGGAAGAGTTTAGAGGCTGTTATTTCTGCAAGAGGAGGAGCTGCTAAATATTGATGTCATTTTTCTGTTGGGGTGCCCAAACTTATGCACCTGCCTAATTTAGTTTAAATAATTATTGCACACTTTCTGTAAATCCTATGAACTTCATTTCACTTCTCAAATATCACTGTGTTCGTCTGCTATATGATAGATTTAACTGAAACTGCTGATCCGAACAACCAATGATTTATAAGAAAAATCAGGACGGTTGTCAGGGGTGCCCAAACTTTTGCATACCACTGTATTATACATAGTGATGTGCACACACTGGAGCTACAGGTTAAATCAACTGCTTTTTACTGCCAGCCTCATTCACACATTCATGCAAACACTTTTATCTAAACACCATGTCTAATATTCATGCACAGATACGTAGGCTGGAGGAGGTGGGTATCAAACCCCTCACCTTCCATCTGGCAGATGGCCTGCACGGCCTCCCAGGCCGGGACCACGCCGGTGTGATGTGGCACAGCTTTCTGTTGTATGCTTTTAATCTCCCGCTGGGCTCAGTTTTGAGCTGAGCTTTGAGTTAATTCCCTGTCTGAGTGCTGGGTTTGGGTCCTGGTTTGCCCACCGCACCGCTGTCCTGACAGACTCAGGACCGATCACAATGAAAGAGCGTTTCCTTACAGCATCAGCGCTTCATAATCAATAAAGGGAAATGGGTGAGACGGTGTTAGCTAATTTCAGCTCAACATTATTTAACACATCGATCCTGTTCTTGAGTTGTCTTCCAACATGCAGTAGGTGCATAGGGGCAGTTTCTAAAATCTGTTGTTGTTTTGTTTGGCCAGTTTGACACATTAAAAAAACAAACCTTCCAGCAGAAGTGATGCTGTGTAGGTCGAGGAACACCTGCAGCACGCGCAGTTAAACAGCTCAGTGGGGTGTGAATATGATCATAACCTTTTCTCTATAACTTGGAAATTTCAGGAGCTTTTGTTTCGTTTTCGGTTCAGACGCACAGGGACGTGTTTGAGGACGTGTAGATCTGCCTACACCGTCACAGGCACTGTGCCTGTCACGGCGTGGATCCAGGACGCACAGCGTGAGTGTCGGAGCCGCTGTGCATGCAGCGCCTCGCACACTCTTTCCTGCACACAGTCTGTCCTGTCTTGCATCATTTACTGAAAGCTGTGTGCGTTCTGCAGTCACTGTGACCCATGTGCATGAAAAATTCTGTGTACAGCTTCAGGAATTTGAGGGAAAATGATGGAAACAGACCCAAAACAGAGCTTGAAATGAGCCATTACTAAGAAGGACTTTCTGCTTGACAAAAATAGTTTAAGGAAAAAAGTCGTTTGTACTGAAATTTATACTCACTGACTCGGCAGGAGTCATGTAGCGATAAACTCGGGCATCATCAGCCTTCAGTGATCCTGCACCAATCAAAGCGGTGAACCACTTACTACAAATAAATACTGTGAAACATGGAAACCTGACAGCCACAAGCCTGATGTTCCTCTTTCATGTGTACAAACATGTACAGTTATATTTATGCTTCTGACAGTAAATATCGCTCCATTACTGACAGCATGCAGGACGGGCGCTATGCTAGTGAAGAAAACATACAGTACGCATGTATGTATGTGCCAGACTACATACTAAAGAGCCCGTCCGGGATTTCTGCCATTCAGCGATTACCTGTAGAAACTCCGAGCTGATTCCAGATCCTGGAGGGATGTTTGTGGGATGTAGAAATCCATTTAATTAAAAGTTGACACACGAGGAACGCTGAGTGTTTTTTGTGGCACAATGCTGTGTGAGAGTTTAAAAATGCATCCATGAACCTCCACGCTGCTACGCTCACATCTCTGTCACATCACTCCCCTCACTGGGATCCAACCCTTATCAGATTTATGCTCTCGTCTGCAGGTGGAAGGTCTCAGGTGAAGCCACTGTGTGACTTCCTCCCACTCTGTCACATGACCTATTGATGTCACCTGAAGGAAGGTGTGAGTGGGGGTTGAGGCTCCTGGAAGGTAGCTTAGGACTGCATTGTGGGTGGCTGACAGTTGGTGTGGTGAGCCTCCACCTGTGTTCAGTGACTTTACAGTGGCCACAGAGGGCTTCTTTTACTCCTCTGTGTCCACTGTGAAAGACCGTCTCAAAACTGAAACGGGCCCGGTCTCCTGTTTCAGAGAGGGCTGGATGAGCCTCACAGACACGATGCCAGTTTAACTAGAATCAGCCGAGACAGCCACAATGTTTCCACACTGCCAAAGTTCAGGTAGGAGATGACGTGACTTTGGTGAAATGCCAGCAGGGTCGTTCATGAGGGGAACCTGGAAGGAGTTTGGATTCAAACTTATTCAATCTTCAGCTTAATGCAAAGTTAATATTAATTTAGGTCAACCAACCATTTAAATACAAAGGACAAAAAAGTCCCACATCCCAAAACCTCTCAAATAATCAATTAATAAAATCTTTAAATAATTGATTTATTGTTTCTTAAACACACAAAACTCTGTTCATGTATCCAGTTACAGCAGCTTATAGAACAATAAAACATGTTTTCCTTGTTACCCGGCTTGTTGGCGTGCTCTTACTTTAGTTATTAGTAAGGCCACATTCTATTTATACTGTAGTTATGTGACTAATGGAGTCATTAATCATTAATCATGCTCAAAGAAAAAGCTTTTCTTATTATGTTGGCACAGTGGAAACACGCTGATTGCTTAAAGAAGCAATAAATGTGGCAGTTTGGAGCATCAGTCACTGTGGTTTAATTACAGCACAGACATGTGAACTGTGGGCTCCATCCAGTCCATGAGCATGTGATGTTCAACAAAAACCACACACATCCTCCAAAATCATATTTTTATCTACACAATCAAAACGTTTGGCTCACTGAACAAACAACTCTCTCTCTCTCTACACACACACACACACACACACACACACACACACACACACACACACACACACACACACACACACACACACACACAGCTTAGCCTCCAAATTATGAGATAATAAAAACAAAGGATGCTGAATCAGGTTCAGTTGAATGAATTTCTCAGTAGAAGCCAGTAGAACTGAGTAGAGTTCAGGTGTCCGAGCTGCAGCTTCACACTGGAGGTCAAAGGGAGACGAGCACAGAGGATGTGGGAGGACTCAGAGGTGTGTGCAACTGTCCTGCTGCGGTTCGTCCTCTTCCTTCATCCTTCGTCATATTTTGGTACCAGCGGCCTCTCTTTCCCGTCACTCACACTTCCTCCTCTCCTTCCTCCTTCCTTCCCGTAAGTTTCCCCTTTTTCTACACCCACACCCACCCACTACTATCAGAACAACACACAGATATAACTATCTGTCCTCTCCAGGAATGAAATGTTCCTGGAAACAATAACCACATGCACACATGTTGCTACATCTAACACTTTATTACGTTTTGTGCTTTCATCTCTCGGCTTGTTCACTGACAGAAAGAAAAAAATGAGAGATGCTGCAAACTGAAGGAGAGATGTTCAGTTTTCTCAGATGGGCCACAGAAAAGGTTTTTCCTGATGTGATCCGGTTGGCTCCACTGCAGGGAAACACTAAAAGGCTGTAAACTGCTCAGCTTACAGACAGGCACACTCATGTCAGTGAACACAGCACGGCTTAGGTTCTCTTTCCCAACCATACATTTCAACCATTTACACCAAAAACAAATCAAACAAATATCCGCCGCTCCTATAACGAACCACAAGTTCCAGAACTGATGCATTCCTGCTGGAAATGAACCGAATCCTTTTGGAATTCCAAGGCAGTCACCGGGGAGGCTTTCCCATGAAGAAGCTCTGGTTCTTGAACCATTTTATTATGATGGTGGATAATTTGTCTGTGAAGACAGACGGTCCTGGCTTCTCCCATACAACACTCTGCCTAAGTGACTCAGTGCCAAACTACAGGAAAACGTGCACTTAACTGTGAGGATGAGGCAGGAAAACAGGGATACAAATCAAACATGGACTCAGCGTGTTTGGCAGCTAATCGTTAAATTAGCAGTGAGCTGTGTTAAAATTCGTACAGGAACAAGAAGAAAGACAAACAGAAGGTCTCTGAGGGTCGTTTCCCCTCTAACACCTGAATCATCTTGGCTTTTGGCCTCCATCAGGTTCATCATTAAACATTTAAATTAAAAACATAAAAGAACAGGCGAGTTTCCAGAAAGGAACGTGCTCAAAATCGCGAGTGGCCGATAGAAAACCTTATTTGGTACATAAACGGGCTACCTGGCTACAAATGTATATAGTGTGTTTGATATCTGTATATAGTGTTTGATGTGTGTATATGTGTATTGGTATTGATATATATTTTATGTATATAGTGTTTCCTATTCTAGTTTATTTCATTTGTATTTAATTTCCCCGTCGTGGGATCATTAAAGTTTATCTTATCTTAAAGTAGAACTTTCACTGCAAGGACTTCGTTTTCATGCATTCACAGACGGATTCTGTGAGATCAGGACTGATGTGAGGGAATTATTATGTTTAGTGGTGACACACAATCTAAATCAGGAAGTGTGTGTGTTGTGATGCAAACCGCTGTGAGTCAGTCCACTCAGGTCCGTGTTCCTGTGGCATGCTGGGACACGCCCGTCGCTGTCAGCGGGTCATTCCACAGTATCCACTTCTGCCGCTGTTACTGAAAAGTCTGACATGTTGTGCAACATCAGACCGCACAAAGAGGTCTGTCCCTGTGAGAAAGAAAATGTCCCTCGAAAGAGCGACCTCAACACTGTCGCAGCGGCGCTCAGACGAAAGTCCGGCTCGCTGTGGGACCTGCAAGTCTCGCCATCGTGATTCAGGACGGGCTGAAACACGTATCAGAAATCAGTCATCAAGATGTCAAAGGTTAAACCAGCTGTCATCACTGACTCACTATTAAACATGGATTTTTACAATTATTATTATTAAATCATTGTTATTCTAAGTTTACCACACAGTTATGTGATGACTGCAGACAGCTTTTATTCATGAAGCTGACAAAATAAAAAACTCATTAATTATTGTGGAATTGCACTCATACAGTTTCATATTTTCTGTTTTCAGGGGATAAAACGTAATTAGTTGAGCCATTAAAAAGCTATTCCATAGACAGGAGTTGGATATTTCTTCATCAGTAAAACTCAGCCATGGGACGAGGCCACAAGCCAGTGTTCTCCTACTGCTGGGCCCAAACCCGAACATGGGGCCCGTGTTAACAACGAGCACCTCCAGTGCTGCTGGACAATAAGGTGGAACCTGTGCTACTGTTGGCCTGAGACAATGGAAGAGGAGAGGGGGAAGGTGTGCTCGGAGGCAGCGAGAGAGAAGGAAGAGCAGGGAAGTGGAAGTGAGAGTAGGGACTCTAAATTTTGGGACTATGAAAGAGAGCTGGCTGATATGATGAAGACAAGGAAGGCAGATATCCTGTGTGTGCAGCTGACCTGGTGGAAGGGAAGCAAGGCCAGGAGCATCACAGGTGTTACCAGTGTTTATGCCCACAGAAGGAGCAATCTAAAGAGGAGGAGACTGCAAGATGATGTCAGGATGGAAGTCTGTAGGATGGCTCTGAAAAGGCTAGGAGAACAGCAGAGAGAGGAGAAGGCTTATAGTGAGGCTGGGCACTAAGGAAGGAGGGTAAGGGCTTGTGCTGATTGGCTTGAAAGATGTGCAGCAGTGTTAAGAAAGAGAGAAAGAGAAAGAAAGAAAGGGTGAGCTCAAAAACATCTAATAAAGCCACGCTGATCAGATGGACATGAAGGTTTAGCCATTAATTGATGAGGTGCAGCTGAGGAGCTTTGCTGTCTGCTCACCTGTAATGAACCATGAATGAATGAATGAATGGTGAATAAGCCCGATCACCACCTGATCAGATCAGTGAGTGAGGACAGCTGCAGTAAAAAGGGGGCAAAGCATCACAAAGGAGAAATGTTCTTCTGCACCTCAGGTATTAATGCAATATTTTTTCCACTCTGCAGTAAATGTGCATGTCATACAGTGCTTAATATGTTGACTGGTTACTGAATCTGGGGCGCACATACATCCAGTGGTTTTACAGTCCCAAAGCAGTTCTCACAAACATATTTTATTCACAACAGCACGTATTCAAGATATGAAACACATTAAATGTTTCATTGAGAGAAAATGCTCCACTTTCAGAAAAATCTGAGCTCATTTTGAATTCGATGGCAGCAACACATCTCAAAAAAGTTGTTTCCTGCCGTGCAGCCTGCAAACGTCTGGGACTGAGGAAAGCCGAACTTCTGGGAACAGGAACGTCTTTTTGCAGATCAGAGTTTTTTCCTGACAAATTAAAGCTGACAGAGTTCAGACTTCAGCTGCATTCTGATGGTATCTTCTAAAATCCAGTCTGATATGAATAACCAAGCTGTATGTGCCTGCTTCTGGTCAGCAAACATGCAGTTTGAGCTACCTCTGCTTTGGCTTTGTGTTAGAAAGCACAGCTGCTAAAACACGAGCTGTTTGTGGGGCCAAATCTACACGTTTTTGTGAGTGTGGTGGAAATGGAAAGGTAAACAGGCCTAACAGGTGGAAACAGCCCTTATTTATCTGTTTGTTAGTTTGATGATTGCTGCAGTCAGCAGCTTGGAAAGGTCTCATGAGGACGATATGTTCCTCGGGAGTTAATTTATGATGCTGTGTTCATGTGGATACGTTTCTTGGTGGTGGGACAGGACGGTTTGGGGTCAGAGCTTCTACAACTGTTTCTCCTCACTCTGCTGCTGCCGGCGATAAATGACCGCCATTAGCTTCATGTCAGCGTCCAGAGGGAGGCTGCTCAGACGACACTCCCCCGCATCGCATTCCTCACAGCGAGGTCGTTTGTCTTCAGCGTGGCGCTGATACAAGCGATCCGCTCTCTTCTGTTGGCCTCTAAATCTGCCTTCCTGATCACGGAGGAGGCAATCTGTCCACGCAGAGTTCTAACATTTGCCATTTGGTAAGAAAGCTCACTGATAAATCTGCTACATGCACTGCAGAGGAGTGCAGTGAGAATCAGAAAGAGGACTGAAGGGAATGAAGCAACAGACTAATTAATAAGTCGAGGCTTCGCAGAGAGTCTTTGACTAAAATTACAGGGGAGTCTGCACAAAACATTTTCCATGAACTGAGGCACAAGAAGGAATCTGTAAAACAGCAGATTGTTCCTTTAACTTTGAACAATTGCTGTGTGTGTCTGCAGTGTGTCTGTGGTGTGCATGCATGTCATTGTGAAACTGGACCAGGGGTGAGTGGCTCTCTGCAGGGGGGAACTACAGCGAATGTATTCAGGAAATGCCAGCTCTCATCGGGGTGCCAGTGCCAAAGATCGCTGCCCACGTGCTGACACCGGACCCCGAGGAACACGGGAGGCACAAATATTCACAACACCACAATCATCCCGATGTGTCAAACATCGGCGCCACTGCCGCAGGTCTGTGTAGCTCTGTTCTCTCTCCCAGTTAAACCAGTGGTTCTCAGTTCTGCCTTAAACTGTTGGTGCTCTTATGCATCCAACAGATTCTTCTCTGCATCATCTGCAGCTCCGCTTCATCCTCTGCTCCCAGCTCCTGAGGCGGCGCTGCTACAGACACAATAAATGAGCACTTTCTATCAACCGCAATCCACACACAGACTCACACACACACACACACACACACACACACACACACACACACACACACACACACACACACACACACAGAGGTATCAGGACAGTCTCAAACAAGCTGAGCGGCTCCACTGGGGACTGAGCCCAGGACCTTCTGTGATGATTGTCTCAGAGTGAACAGTTACAGTGAGCTGCAGAGATAAAACTCACTCATAACTTAACACTTACTCAGAATTACACAGCACCATATCTCCAAACATCACTTGGCACACTTCTGACCTCCTGTTTGTTATAATCTGTATAATTTTCACAGTGAACACAACCAAAGTTCAGGCGGTCTAACGGTAACAGCAGCCGAGTTTGGGGCTGCAAAGGGGAGAGGGGAAGGAAGGACACTCTTGAGATGAAGAGGCTGGAATTTGAAGAGGTTTCTGAAAGTTGATGCTGTTACACAACTGAGAGAAGAAGAGTTGGACGATGATCAGGTTTAAAGATTTAATATGTTCATGATCCAATCGCCTCTCGTTACTGCTGTCAAAGCAGCCTTCAGGTTTCTGCTGGTACAGAGAGACTGTTGTGATTTCTCAGTGCTGTGAGAATAAATAATCTGGATATTCTTCTTCTAGTGCAGCCACCAAACTCCTTGTGTCTCTAAGGGACACAGCACCCATATTCCCCTATGTGTGCGAGCACTGCTTGGACCTGCGGTCGGCACGTCGGCGCCTCGCTGCAGCAGCTTTGCAGTGATGTTGTTCTGATGTGAAAGAGGAGAGAGTGACGGAGGAAGAGGGACAGATGGAGACAGCTGGGAAAAACCTCTCTGCTCCCGACGAGGAGCTGACGGCCCAGCTCGCCGCAAATCACCAACTATTTACAAGCCCTCCAAAACAAACCAGAAAATAACTTCCCTGCAGCCCCAAAGCAGGACAAACCTCTTCTTAAGTGTCCGCAGCAGAAAAACAAAAGGCCTGTGTTTACCGGACGGACAAACACAGACGGACGCGGTCGCCCTGTCAAACAAAGCCTTACAGATGGAGACGGACGAGGCCTGAGACGAATGATGCCTCTCAGCAGCGTCTGGAAAAAGTTACATTAAAAACGTTGCACATTCTTTATGACCAACAGAGCCAAACTATTAATAGAAACAACAAGAAGGTAAAATATCAACACATTCCAGGCATCAAAGACAGATTAAAGGCACACATTTATACAATTAACATTAATATTAGTCACCGAGCCACACAGGTAATAAACATTTGAGTGTCAGGAGATCTTTGGTCAGTCTAACTTGTCACTTAGTCATCAACATTATCTTTCTATGACACAGGTCATAGGTCAGGTATGGTTAGAATGGGACTTTCCCCACTGAGTCAACCATGCTGGAAACAGGTTCACACCAGCAGATTTGGATGAAGCACCTCAGCCTTTAATCCCAGCGTGGTTACTTTAGCATCGTGTTAGCGTGTTAGCCTGCAGGAGTGACTGCTCATCATAGTTAATGTATGTGTGAGACAGACCGCCGGCTTCGTGTCCAATGGTGATCCTGCACGGGAGCAGCAGGTACGTCACGTATTACACGTGCACCACCTACAGTGGGTACAGAAAGTATTCAGACCCCTTTAAATGTTTCACTCTTTGTTTCATTGCAGCCATTTGCTAAAATCATAAAAGTTCATGTTATTTCTCATTAATGTACACTCAGCACCCCATCTTGGCAGAAAAAACAGAAATGTAGAAATTTTTGCAAATGTATTAAAAAAGAAAAAGTGAAATATCACATGGTCATAAGTATTCAGACCCTTTGCTCAGTATTGAGTAGAAGCACCTTTTGAGCTCGTACAGCCATGAGTCTTCTTGGGAATGATGCAACAAGTTCTCCACACCTGGATTTGGGGATCCTCTGCCATTCTTCCTGCAGATCCTCTCCAGTTCCCTCAGGTTGGATGGTGAACGTTGGTGGACAGCCATTTTCAGGTCTCTCCAGAGATGCTCAGTTGGGTTTAGGTCAGGGTTCTGGCTGGGCCAGTCAACAATGGTCACAGAGTTGTTCTGAAGCCACTCCTTTGTTATTTTAGCTGTGTGCTGAGGGTCATTGTCTTGTTGGAAGGTGAACCTTCGGCCCAGTCTGAGGTCCTGAGCACTCTGGAAGAGGTTTTCTTCCAGGATATCTCTGTACTTGGCCGCATTCATCTTTCCTTCAATTGCAACCGGTCGTCCTGTCCCTGCAGCTGAAAAACACCCCCACAGCATGATGCTGCCACCACCATGTTTCACTGTTGGGATTGTATTGGGCAGGTGATGAGCAGTGCCTGGTTTTCTCCACACATACCGCTTAGAATTAACACCAAAAAGTTCAATCTTGGTCTCATCAGACCAGAGAATCTTATTTCTCATAGTCTGGGAGTCCTTCATGTGTTTCTTTCATATGTCTTGCACTGAGGAGAGGCTTCCGTCGGGCCGCTCTGCCATAAAGCCCCGACTGGTGGAGGGCTGCAGTGATAGTTGACTTTGTGGAGCTTTCTCCCATCTCCCTACTGCATCTCTGGAGCTCAGCCACAGTGATCTTTGGGTTCTTCTTTACCTCTCTCACCAAGGCTCTTCTCCCACCATTGCTCAGTTTGGCTGGACGGCCAGGTCTAGGAAGAGTTCTGGTGGTCCCAAACTTCTTCCATTTAAGGATTATGGAGGCCACTGTGCTCTCAGGAACCTTGAGTGCTGCAGAAATTCTTCTGTAACCTTGGTCAGATCTGTGCCTTGCCACAATCCTGTCTCTGAGCTCCTTGGGCAGTTCCTTCCACCTCATGATTCTCATTTGCTCTGACAGCACTGTGAGCTGTGAGGTCTCATATAGACAGGTGTGTGCCTTTCCTAATCAAGTCCAATCAGTTTAATTAAACACAGCTGGACTCCAATGAAGGAGTAGAACCATCTCAAGGAGGATCAGAAGAAATGGACAGCATGGGAGTTAAATATGAGTGTCACAGCAAAGGGTCTGAATACTTATGACCATGTGATATTTCACTTTTTCTTTTTTAATAAATTTGCAAAAATTTCTACATTTCTGTTTTTTTCTGTCAAGATGGGGTGCTGAGTGTACATTAATGAGAAATAAAATGAACTTTTATGATTTTAGCAAATGGCTGCAATGAAACAAAGAGTGAAAAATTTAAAGGGGTCTGAATACTTTCCGTACCCACTGTATTTCATGTTATTGAATATGGTTCAAACCCGCTGGAGTGCTGGGCCCTTCCTGTGTGGACTCTGCATGCTGTCCCTGTTCCTCTGTGTGCTGTCAGTTCATTATAAAAATGATGGCTTTTTCTTGTAGCCAGAGGAAACCATCTTCGAGAGGGAAGTGCTAAGTTTGTCTCATTACTGGCGAGCTTGGTTAGTAAGCTGTACCATAAACTGAATGGTAAATGATTCTTATGCAACACTGTTCTACTCAACATGTCTCATCCATCCAAGCACCTTTCCTGCACCTCGGAGTTTTCTCATCAAATGTTCACTCTCAGATGAACACACCAGAGAGCAACTCAGCTCTCTATCTTGCTCAACGATACTTGGGCACACAGACTGGAGCAGCCAGGGATTGAACCGCCAACCTTCCAATTAGCAGGTGACCCTCTCTGCCTGCTGAGCTTACGCTACCCTGGGAACAGGTGCACGCTGTCCTCGGTCTCTGATCCAATGCTTTGAGTTTTGTAAAGTTTGTGGTTCTTTCATATGTGTGGCCTTGTTTTCTTGTTACCTGTGTCTCTTTGTCATGTAACTAGTGGGTGGAGCTGACCCAATTCCAGATGCAGCACACCTGAGCATGTCAAGCTCAGGTGCACTATAAAAGCAGCCTTACCTGAATCTACAGGAACTTTCTGTTTGCTGACACAGTTACTGGTCATTAGTTTAGTGCAGTCTCATGGCCTCCATGCATTCATGTGCTGACAAGTATTTGGGCTATCCTTCTGGTTTCTTTATTTTATTTTTATTAAAATATTCAGTGACCTCCCACATCTGTGCATGGTCTGCCTTTGTTGTAACATGCTGGGCTATGACATATTTTAGGTCATTTTTGGGGGTTTTAGTACGTAGCAGTGTTCTAGCTAGCGGTGGAGCGAAAGACGTCCAAAGCAGCAGTGCTTGTTCCTGTAAACACCTTCAAACCTTTACTGGGAAACAGCTGGAGGTCCTTCATCAACCCCCTGATCAGCAACATGAAGAACAGAGAACTTTGTAGCTGCTCCATTCACCCTGTTTGTTTCACACAGAGAAACATCTGCAGTACGGAAGTTTAAATGTGCTGATTAATTGTTAATACAAAAATAATTTCTTGTCCGATTATTTGATTAATTGATGAAGTAATTAATAGAATACTTGATTACTAAAATAATCGATAGTTGCAGACCTACTTGTATTCAGAAAGTCATAGTCAAACATTTTTCAGCACCAGTGGAGCTGTGAAAGGCCTTCAAGAAAAAAACTACAGTTCCCAGCAAGATGATGTTACTTCCTGTTGTTACATTAAAATTGTGATAATTTTCTCACAACATGGTGGCTGATATTTGAACATAGGAAATGCTTTTAGCAGCTGGGTTATGTTTTTATTGTGTATGGTTTTTACGTGATTTCTGCAAACCCATTAGTGGAAGGAAACGGCACTCTGGGACACATTAAATGCATGATATATAAGTGTAACTCTTCTGGATTATATGCAAAAATTATCAGTCTTGATCTAATAAGTCCTGATTTAGAGTTCTGCGATGGTCCTATGTACATAACCGAAAATCCTCTCTGAACCTAACCTGACATGCACCTCGAGAAATGTAACTACACGTCCACAAAGACTGTGATTACTGCCTAGGCTGCAGGGGTGCTTTCCAATTACATATGGTTCCAATCTCATCAATACATCCTGTATAATGACAATAAAGGCATTCTATTCTATCCTGTATGTAGGTCCCGTAACTCAACAAGTGGGAGCAGCTTTTAGCTGTTAGCATTAACTTGCTATTTATCATTAGCATTCCGTGAGTATGGTTTGTATTTATGTCTTCGTGTTTCAGTTTAGCCTCCCCAGTGTCCTTTTGTTTTTGGTAAGTCTTCATCTCTGTCTCACTTCCTGTTTTATTTTGGTAGTCCTTTGTCTCTCATGCTTTTTATTTAATTTTATTTTCTTCTTGTCTTGTTACCTGGATTCTGTTCACCTGTGCCCCTGTCCCCTAACTACCTGTGTGTGTGTGTGTGTGTGTGTGTACGTGCGTGTGCGTGTGCGTGTGTGTGTGTGCGTGTGCGTGAGTGTGTGTGTGTGTGTAGTGGTGTATTGCTTCCCTGCCTGAATTCCTGCATAAACTTTATTTGGATTTTGGACTTTGTTGCATTCAGGCCTTCTCATATGTCTGCTGATTAGAGCTAAGTAATAGATTAATAAAACCCTACAATTTCACTCACCCAAACATTTTGTTAACCATCATAAAATCAGCCAGATAATTACATTAGAACATCCAAAAGGCTCCAACGGCACAAACACGGTGAAGAGGTCCATTTCAGGGACGCCAGGTAAGCCACAGCTGCTTGTGGAAGGACCCAAAATGCAGACTTGTAGCAGAACTGAACTTAAATGTGATTTATTGAGAAGTGGCAAGAAATAATAAACTCGGCTACACTGGAGCTGGACATAAAACTATGGAGCAGGTGACACACAGCAAGGTAATTCAATTTAATTACATTTTATTTATATAGCGCCAAATCACAACAAACAGTTGCCTCAAGGCACTTTGTATTGTGGGTAAAGACCCTACAATAACACAGAGAAAACCCAACAGTCAAAACGACCCCCTATGAGCAAGCACTTGGCGACAGTGGGAAGGAAAAACTCCCTTTTTAACAGGATGTCGGTCACTTGGATATGGGTCCCATTTTTCAGGCCCAGAGGGCGGAGCTTGTTTGTAGTCTTTTCATTGAAGCTCTTAGATTAACTTTGCTTCTTAGTTTTTCTGTGAGTCCTCTGAGACTTCCTCAGGTCACATGAAAGCTGTATGAGTTTTTGTGCATCGCACTGATTCTGAAACGTGTCCCACGGCATGAAAGAGACTGAGTTACATTTGAATGTTGTTACAATTATGAATTATGTTACATTACACGACAAACATGAAGCTTTGTTACAGGATTTAAAACAGACTCCTGCAGGTTGTGAATCTGCAGTTGTTGCAGGTTTTGTTCTGTTTTTTTCCCACTCTGTGACTCACTGAGAACAGTTGCAGTCAGTATTAAACCTTTGCCGCTGTAATGTTGAGCTTAGCAGAAACAATCAGGAAACAGAGATAAGTGTAAAGGGCAGAGGTCACAGCACCTGGGCACCGGGCTCATGCCATTACTGATGTGTATGAAAATTCAGCCTTAAAAGGTTTGAAAGCAGACTTTATGGATGAAGCTAATTTTCTTTAATGTGCTCTGTGTGCACAGGTTCATATAGAGTTATGACGTATGTGTTTATAACTGGGTCCCCTCTCTGGACTTTATACTGAAGTCTATAACTTTATTAATCCTTGTTTCTCTGCGTTTATGTTTCGGTTTTCTGTAACTGTGGAGAATGTCTTGTGTTTATGATCAGCTGGAAAGGAGGGGATGGAGTTTTAGCAGCAGTTTTCAGTGGTTACACACTGGATTATGTTTTCTGTTCCTCAGTTTATGGATTTAATTCGATGAAGCATGAACTTATCTGCAGGTTAAAGGCAGAACAGCAGGGGTTAAATGGGGGGGGACATGGCCTCAGAGTTTGTTATGAAGTGCTGCTTATGTAACTTGGAGAAGACCATGTTTTGTGTGTGTGTGTGTGTGTGTGTGTGCATGCTACCACTGAAAAGAGGAAGTGTGTTGCACTGTTCAGCTCCTGTAGGGCCCACATGCTTCCTGTGGCCGTCCACGCCGCGGGGGAGGAGGAGGCAGGGTTGGAGGGTGTCTGTGGTTCCAAGCATCCTCAGCTCCTATCAGCTCCTGCAGTTACCTCACCCCATCCCTCCAAACCCCCCCTACTTGCAGCAGGTCTGGCTGTTACACCAGCTTGTAGCCACGGCCCACCGCAGCTTTAATAACAGCGGCGGCTCTGATCTGAGGTCAGATCTAATCTCTGAGCCCATCTGCCTGCTGCTCAGCACAACAACACAGTTTACTCTTCTCTTTATTTCATCTGATTCTCCGTCCAGCTTCAGGTTATAAATACCCGTGTGGTGTGCGTGCTCCGTGGCGGTTGGCAGTTACTCATTGAGAAAGTGTTTTCACCACTTGCAGCATCTTCCTCTGGGTGGAGGAGGAGGAGAAGAAGAAGGGATAAAGACAGCGCTGAGCATTGGCCAACAGACTGGCAGCTTCTCTCTTCAGTTTATTGACACATATCAGCCGTGAGAAGATTTGCTCACCTGCCGGGGTAAACGTGGGTTTTGCGTCAAGGAAAAAAAAATGGACATGACTGTTCCGGTTCTGTCACGCATCCTGTTTTATGTAAACATCACGCTCTGACTCCAGGGACCGGGATCAGCCCCCATCCAGACTCCACTGCTGCTTATAAGGCCTGAACAGAGTCAACTGTTCGTCCCACCAATCCCCAAAATACACCATGTTTCACTTTGGGATCTGTTTTGGAAAACTGGCTTCTTCTCCACAAACACAGCAGCTTATGGGTGCAAAACTGGCCTGTAGATGAATTCATAAAAGAAGAGCTTAGTTTGGACCTCTCCCACAGAGAGCAGCAACATCAGGGCCCTTCGATCCTAGACTGCCATAAAAATCTGAGGAAAGACCTGTGAGAAAATGACAAAGCACACATGCTGCAGAAGTTAAACAGCTTCAGAGATCTTTAATGAAAAGTGCAGGTTTGGTTTGGTAGACATGGCTTCATGTTTGGCTGCTGTTTTAGGGCTTTCAGCTGAATTTCAGGTGTTATTTAACGCAGCAGCTGAAGAGAAGCTGGCTAAAGATTCACTGAGCAGCTCCACATTTACACTAAACACTGCAGCACAAACCGCACCGGGACCTCCTGAGCCTGTTTCCCGCTGTGACGCTGACGTGTCGGACGAGAGGGCAAACACTCATGTTCAGAATGACATGTTGACCTTTGACCTGGGATGCAACATTAGTGAGCAACTTTAATCAAAAACTCACAACTTCTCGATTCTTCTCATTACGACTCGTCATTTCTAAAGCATACAGACTCAGTTACAGCTGCAGGGACGCTCCACGTCTCCACCGGCTTTCATAAACCTGTGATCCTGCTCGCAGACACACAGCTGAGCCCGACCATCAGAACAGTGAGAAAAACTCTGTGTGTGCGTGTGTGCACGTGTGTGTCACTGGCAGCCACCTCCTTATCATGGAGTTGCAGTGATGTCTGCTTCCTGTCGCAGCAGGAAGCCAGCGGCTCAGCTGATCAGCTCCAATGAGGCGTATCAATAATACTGATAGGTTTTATCACCGAATGAGCTGAAAGCAATAAACTCTCACTCCCCCGCTTCATCTTCCTCCTTATCATCCTTCTATTGTCCAACTGTTTTACCTCCTCTGGTGTCTCCTCCTCCTCCTCCTCTTTGTTAAACTGTCTGCTTCATCACTGAATGAACGGTTTGCTCTGTTTGAGTAATTTTGTTTATGTCCTTTCCTAATAGGAGAGTGCACGTTAATGTGCACAAGTATAAACATATAAGATGTTGATTTACAGATGTTATGACACCCTGCAGCTTATCTGCACTGGAGGAGGAAGTACTCAGACTTTTCACTGAAGTAAAAGTACTAAAAGTAAAAGTCATGATGAGACTGAGAAATAAATACTGCTTCATAAAGAGCATGTACACGTTAAAGTTGAATGAAAGCAGATAGATTCAGGTTCAGTTTTTATTGTTACAGATGAAGAAATCATCTTTTTTTTGCAGCTGCGAGAATGTAAAAATGAGCAGCGGTGAAGTCATTGTGCTGTTTCTGTGGTTGGTTTGATCTATCAGTGCCATTGATCGGAAAACTCGACCGATCAGTCCTTCGGTTTGAGGAAGTCCTGAAAGAGTTTGTGTGTCCTTGTGTATCTGTGTCCCTCGTGGCGACATACATCTATCACACAGTCGCACTGTGGATACAAAACATACTAATTATCAGCAGTAAATCATCAAACTTTAAGCTGAAGACTTCCAGGTGAAGCACACAGTTAGGTCAGGTTAAACCAGAACTTTATTATTTCTATAATCATTACTTTATGTTTATTTTCTAGACATAAAACATCTCACTGCATATTTTTCCACTGAGCTTGCACACGAAAGCTCTGGGTTGAGCTTCATACGGATTCAGGATTACACTAAGGCTCCAGTGACAGGAGTTTAATGGTTAAAGATGAAATCCAGCTCAGTTCAAGGTTAGTAACAGTTTGAGTTTCCCTCACGTGGGGCTCAGGTCAGTCTGGGAACCTATCGCTTCCCATCTGTTGACAAAACTCCGGGAGCGATGGAAAGTTTTCCAAGCCTCGCAGCACAGCAAGTGGATATCCGGATCCAGACCTGACGTTCCATCTTCGGTGCAGACAGTTTACCAGCATGTCAGATGTGACCAGTCAGCACAAATCAGTAAGCTTTCTGCACCATAAACCCTGCCCACAGTTTCTCTGTGTTTACATGCAGACATCTATTTATGGAGCTTATATGATTATTATAAGGCTAGGTTAATTTACTACAATGATTTCACTCGTTTGGTCTCTCTGGCTACAAAAGCAGGAGTGACACTTACTCCATCCTGGTTTTATTTCATTAGAGTGATTGGATCCTGAGAAGAGACGCTTGTACTGTCAACATAACATTAAAAATTCTGATAATAATAATTTTATAATGCAGGATGCAAGAAAAAGATTATTTGAACTTTAATTAATGTGTGTGTTAAAATAATAATAAAAAAGTTTAAAATAAATTAAAAAACAGTCTGAATGTAACCACACAGAGTCACTGCATAAAATAATATATAAAAATGGCTCATGCATGAAGTAATAATGCAGCTTTAGGCAGTTTTGAATGAGGAAGTAAGAACTGGCCGTTCTTCACTGAGCAGGAGCTTGTTTTTCTTTCAGGAAGGCATCTCGATCACCTGTCAAGATCTCTCGCCTGCTCGGTCAGATCGTACCGTCTCCACCTGACAATGTCGCAGGGCCGGATGTGCAGGTACGTCACCGTGCTGAGGGGAAACAGTGAGAGAGAGAGACAGCATTGTGGGTCAGAGGTCAGCAGTCTCCAGAACACCGAGTGCTTTAAATGAGATTTTTACTTGTTTTAGAAGCAGTCGGATGTTTTTCTTCCCTCTGTGATTTGTCTCTGCAGGGACAGATTTTATTATTAATACATTGTTTGTTGTTGGTCGTCCTGTCTGTGTCTGGATGCTGTTTTCTGTGATTTTATTTTTTCAGGCGGTTCTGAGGTGCAAAACTCAACACGTCAGAAAACAATACTAAAAATTTCTTATGTTTCATGTTTGTTGGTTACTTTGTTCTCTTTGGCCCTTTTGTTTGTTTGTGTTTACTGTTTTGTTGTTTCATTTTACTTGTATTACTGTCTGTTTTAGAAAATGTCTTTGGTTTTTAACTGAGACTTGCTTCTGGTGACTCTCCACCTTATCGCGGTGGTGGTTTGTGTGTCCCAGTGATCCCAGAAGCTGCCCGGGGGGCTTTTGCTTCCTGGTGGGGTCTCTAAAGGCAATCTGGTCCTGGGTGAGGAGCCAGACAAGGAGCGATATGAACAACCCCTATGGAAGAACGATCACGGGAACAGTTTACCCTGCTCGGGACAGGGTTACTGGGGAAGGAGCTCGAGGAGTGTCTGTTAGCCCGGCCTTAGCATGTAGGGCCCAGGATTGCCATCTGAAGGAGAGTTCAACTTATCTGAATGACT
The DNA here is from genome assembly GCA_024447675.2 of Pterophyllum scalare. Classification (NCBI taxonomy): domain Eukaryota; kingdom Metazoa; phylum Chordata; class Actinopteri; order Cichliformes; family Cichlidae; genus Pterophyllum; species Pterophyllum scalare. Next base: position 109,160 of record JAMQGT020012337.1, on the reverse strand, counting down.
TTGTTTAAGGCGGCTCAGGAAACCTAAAGCCCCAGAGTGAACAACAAACTTTCAGCAGCTAGGCTACAATCATCACGGTTGAGACAGCACTTTAGTGCAGCTTAAGCTTTATTTTTATTTATCAAAGCTTAACACAGCAGCTCCGTGTGGCATCAGTGACCTATACCAGCAGCAAAAACAGCACTAACTGGGGAAGAGTTTACACCCTCCTGCTGATGACTCACACTTTGCTTTAAGCATGTAGGGGTGTTTCCTAACTTCCCAAAGAGGCCGTTAAGCCATGCAAGCATTTGTATATTATAATTAAAGATATCACCTAAAAACATCCTTAAAACATAGATTTGCATTAAAGGGGACATATCATGCAAAATCCACTTTTTTAGCCCTTAAATACATTTTTTGTGTACTTTGAGTGTGTAAGAGTGCAGAAAATCTAAATTTATTCTGTCCCGGTGCTGCGTAGATATGTTTATGTTCTTTTTGGATCATATTTTTCAGTCTGTTCAGCAGTGCTGTAGTCAAGACCACCTAACCCGAGACCGGGACAAGGCCAAGACTTTTACCTTCCAAGACCGAGTCAAGACCAAGTACAGTGCCCCACGCTACATGACACGATAAAATGTGAAACATGATCAAAATCAAATTGATCTCAAAGATCCACATTCCCATAAAATCCCCTAGATATTAAACACTCACAGCTGAAATAAATGTAACCATCTTTATTTAATACTCCAGGGTGACTTCCATCATTTATCACAGAATGTAAAACAATTATTCAGAGTTCATCACAATAGTCTTTACTGTTCTCTGCCTTCAGAAACAATACATAAAGTTATGTTGTTTTTAAACCAACAATCTTTGTGAAAATGGGCGCTATTTCAAAACCACACAGCTAAGTGTGTAAAACTGAAAAAATGTCAAACACTCATCGACAGTAAGAACTAAAGCCACAAGTTTCTCTCTTATACAGATTGAAGGTGCAGTATGGAACTTTTATTAAAAAATCTGTTTTTACATATTTGTTAAAACTGTCTCCCTGTCCCGACAGTATGAGACCGATAATCTGTGAAAAAACAATCGAGCTCCTCACCTCCTCCATGAACCGCTCCCAGTCAAAAACAATCAATCAGAGCCAGGAGGAGGGTCTTAGCACTGTCAGTCACTCCTCGTGTCTGTGCTGCTCAGTGTAGCTGTGTGTGATACTGCAAGATTTGGTATCGATCCAATGCCAAGTAAATACAGGGCCAGAATCGGTGACACTGATACCGATACTTTTTAATAATTATGAAGAATTTTCACGAATTTTAACTGCATTGAGATTTTTTTTTTTCCTTTGGGTCATTAATTAGTTAAAACCCAGGATAGAACTGGGCAAAGTTTATAGGTAAGTAGAAAATACTTTATCAAAATAAAAGTTATTATTCTGAAACAATAGAACATTAACAAAACTTTTTTTTTTCCAGGTAGAGTGTTCAGAAAGAATAATACAAAAATGTAATAAAAAATATCCCTTAGTTCACTTCATTTTCTGGATTTTTTCCTTAAATAAATAAGCTGTACAAAAAAAGGAATTTGCTTTAAATGTTTTATAGCAAATTCCTTTTTTTCCCAAGTAAAATATGTTATGCGTCATGTGATGGTATAACGTCAAAACACTGCAGGGAGGGGAGGAGCAAAGTGTGCCTGCTCTGTGCTGTGACAGGAGCAGCACTTAAACATTCAGCTCGCATCTTTGATGAAACTGCAGCGCTGCATACAGGAGAGAAACTGAACCTAAAGTATCGATCTTATTACACTGGTATTGATCAACACCAATACCAACGTTGGTATCGATATTATCGATATTAGGATCAATCTGCCCACCACTAGCTCAATGTACTAATGGTGGAGAAACAACTTATTTACTTATCTGCCGTCATTGTAACTACAGGGTTCTAGCACGAAATATTTTTTAGCCCAGCGCTAATGCTAATGCTAACTAGTAAGCTAATGCTAACTGCTAAATGCCTAGGCAGTAATCACATTCTTTGTGGTCGTGTACTTACATTTTTCGAGGTGCATGTCAGGTTAGATTCAGAGAGCATTTTCGGTTATGTCAAATAAGACCGACGCAGAACTCTAAATCAGGCCTTATTAGATCGATAGTGATAATTTTTGTATATAATCCAGAAGAGTTACACTTATATATCATGCATTTAATGTGTCCCAGAGTGCCGTTTCCTTCCACTAATGGGTTTGCAGAAATCACATAAAAAACATACACAACAAAAACATAATCCAGATCTTTTCACAATCCGCTGCTAAAAGCATTTGTTCAAATATCAGCCACCATGTTGTGAGCATAAATTATCCCGTTTTTAATGCAACAACAGGAAAACATCATCTTGCTGGGAACTGTAGTTTTTTCTTGAAGGCCTTTCACAGCTCCACTGGTGCTGAAAACTGTTTGACTATGACTTTCTGAATACAAGTAGGGCTGCAACTATCGATTATTTTAGCAATCGAGTATTCTATTAATTACTCCATCAATTAATCAAATAATCGGATAAGAAATTATTTTTTGTATTAACCATCATCTGCATATTTTAACTTCTTTACTGCAGATGTTTCTCTGTGTGAAACAAACAGGGTGGATGGAGCAGCTACAAAGTTCTCTGTTCTTCATGTTGCTGATCAGGGGGTTGGTGAAGGACCTCCAGCTGTTTCCCAGTAAAGATTTGAAGGTGGCTCCAGGGGCAAGAGCTCCTTTCCCTCCACCTGAGCTCACTGCCTCAGTAACGGCTCCGCCTCTTTGCGCTTCCTGCGTGTGCAGACTGACTGCACATAAAACAGCTGCTGTTGTGTTTTAAGTGTGTTAAGAGTGTTAAAGGGTCGTTTTTTTCCAAATGATGGAGATCCGTGCCAGCCACAGAGAACTTTAATGCGCTAATGTGGATGAAATGCTCCGCTTACAGGGAGACACCTGAGCTGCAGAGTTAAAAGGAAACATGGAAGCAACAAATTTGTCTGGAGGACTTTTAAGACTTGAGTTACTCGAGGAATCTTTGCAGCCATGAAATTTGCATTAAATTTTCTTTTTTGTATCAAAATAAACGAAGGTTGGTATTTACCTTTCATGTTGGGACTTTTTGTTGAATTGGAAGCCTGAAATTTTCATTTGATCTTAATTTCTCTTCTTACTCCTCCTCCATTTCATGCTGATTATTATTTTTAATTTCTGTAGCCCGGAAATCAAGCGCACACACGACTGTAGTGAGATCAAACGTGCACATTGTGAATAAAACTGCCCGTGCCCTGCGGTAGATCCAGATTGCAGTGAAATGATACAGGCTGCGATAATAGCGGCGACCTAGCCGGGGCGGAGTCTGCGGGGCTGCGCTCCTGGGAGAGGGCAGAGGAGCGCAATCTTTGTTGGATTTGAATCAGTACATTTTACATCCAATAAAAACAAGGATGTTAACAAATAAATTGGACAATATTGTGGCAATTTAGTGACATTTCCACAGCTGTGGTCTCGACTGGTCTTGAAATAAAATCCAGAGTCCTCAATGTCCGAGAAAACACCGAGTACAAGTGTGGTCCATGACAAGACCGAGACCATCAAAAAGCGTCTCAGATCAAGACCGGTCTCGACTACTACAACACCACTGTTCAGTTTTCTCTGTTCTCTGTTACCTTTTCTTTCCTCTTACGTCACAGTATTTGCTGTGGAACTGCTAAACAAGGACATGGACTTCCAGATTACAGATTTCATGAATCCGCCATTTTTTTCTCGCAGCGATTTTGTAGTCCAAGTTCAGTTATCCCGAAGTTGCAAGTAGACAAGTCCAAAAGTTCGGTTGTTGGGTGTATTAACCCACACTATTCCTTACATCTCCCCCCCCCTGGCATCAGAGCCTCTTCGAAGTGCTTTTTTCTCTGCTGGTAGATAATCATATCGCTGCTATCAAACTACAAAAATGGTCAAACGGGGTGGAGTGGAACGCTCTGCAACCTGGAGGGGGGGCGGGGCGTGAAATGTCTCGTTCACATTTAAAGAGACCGCACCAAAACGAGCTGCTCTAAGAACAGGTGTAAACGAGGGGTCTGTGGAGCTACAATTAAGAGGAATTCAGACCAAAGCATTGCAGTTCTGCTTTATATAGACCACAAGTGAATGATTTACATATGAAAAGGAAGGATTTTGAAGCATGATATGTCCCCTTTAAAACTATATAACCCTACAAATCCCAGACAACACCTAAAAACACCAACTTCCCACCCATTTTCTCCTAGAACCTTCAAAAAGTGTTCAGACCCTCAGTTGGCCGAACACCCTGGAGAAGCAAAGGGGAAGTACAGGTAATGCAATCCACTTGCACTAAAATCAGCACTCATATTCACAATAATTGCATAATACATTACACACACTTTTCCCAATCACATAATAATTACATTTGCGACTAATACTGTCTCATTATCAACCATACATTGAGAAGCTGCTCACATGCCTGGAAGACAGAATCACACAAATCAGATCCATTAAGTAAGGAAAGAGACAATGCCACCGGCGCCTTAATAAAACACCTTCCTCCGCACTTCAAGCCTCATCTCCCGAACTGAAGCCAGGACTCTAACACACGAAAACATGTTTATTTATTTCTGATATTGTCGCCATTACTCACTGTCAGCAGATTAGCCATGTGACCTCCCCTCCAGACAGCTGAGATTGAGCCGGCTAAACAGCAGCTGGTTCTAAGCTAACATTATGCTAGATAATGTTGGGTTAGAGTGTCCTAAAAATCACAGTTTCTCCCTGATAAACAGTTTGATTACATTCTCACATCATATGAGCGTTTATTCACTAAGTGTCTGAGTCCAACAAAGTTGCATCCCCTTCAAAGAGTTTCACAATTGCCAGCTAACAGAGCAGCTAACGTAGAAGCTAACGGAGACTAACAGAGCAGCTAACGGAGAAGCTAACAGAGACCAACAGAGCAGCTAACAGAGCAGCTAACAGAGCAGCTAATGGAGACTAACAGTAGCTAACAGAGCAGCTAACAGTAACAGCAGCAAAAACAGCAGCGCTTACTGACAGAAAAGTTCAGGATATCCTCAACAGCTGACCTCAGTATCGCTGTCATTGGGCAGAAGTGAGCTTCAGTGACTCATCGAGTCAGTAAGTAAATAAAGGTGAATGCTTCTCACAGCTGAGGGAAACAGTGGACTGTCAGGCTTCCAGAGATAAGGAAAAACTGTGGGGATCTAGATGTGGTCCCAGGGGTAATAGAAACACACTGAAAAGCAAGAGAGCAAAGCTGCAGCCAAAACAGTGAATACATTTATTTTCCAATCAGTCTGCTCTGTGTGCTGGCCTTTAATTTCTAATGTAACAGCTGCACATTAGAGATGACACATTTAAACATCAGTGTATACACCTCACCACCCTCTGACCCCACTCTGTCATTTTACGTGACCTACCACTTCATGGCTGAGTTGCTGTCGTTCCCAATCGCTTCCACTTTGTTCTAATCCCACTAACAGCTGACTGTGGAATATTTAGTAGTGATGAAATTTCAGGACTGGACTTGTTGCACAGGTATCATCCTATCACTGCACCACGCTGGAGTTCACTGAGCTCCTGAGAGCGACCCATTCTTTCACTGATGTTTGCAGAAGCAGTCTGCATGCCGAGGTGTTTGGTTTATACACCTGTGGCTGTGGAAGTGACTGGAACACCTGGATTCAATGATCTGGGTGATGAGTGGATACTTTTGGTGATACAGAGTATTACTTCATGTGCTGAGGATCTATATCACACAGAACAAAACAATCAGATTCTCAAATGCTTTTTTTTTTAATGTTTTCTGAGCAGATTTATGGAGGTTTCTATTAGACGTCTCCCAAAGGAGAACATTTAATATCACAGTAAAACTTTGTGTTGGACTCCTTAATTATCTGTTTTTGTCCAGTGGTCACATATGTGCACTTAGCCACTGTGCTCCTGAGTCATGAGCCACCCACCCAGCCCTGTCAGCATGATTCACGAGTGACTCTGCTGATCTCTGATCAGCAGTATCTCTGCTCTGTGGGAGAAAATGTCTACGAGCCTCTGATACTGAGGAGGAACAAGGAGTGTGCAAAAACAGCACAACACAGCCACACACTCTGACAGTCATCCCTGGAATGAACATAGAAACTGATCTGGGAGGATGTGGATGGTGCATGAATGAAAAATTGGAATAAAAATGATGTATTTGTGCAATGGTCAATGCAAAATATTTGCCCTTAGATGCAGAAAGCATGGTAACAAAAAAATTACAGGTTTACAATTTAGCATCATTTAAAATTTTAAAGCCGTGGAACCAAAATCATTTTTAAAGGGCGAGTCATGATTTTGTTAACGCATTTAGTGATTTTGCTTTTATTTAGTTTGTTTTTCATTTTTCTTGCTGTTTATGAGATGTTTGCATTGCAGTTTTTATTTGTATTTATTTGTAGTTTTTGGTTTGTCGTTGCTTATATTTTGTTTTGTGTTGTTTTCTTTATACGTACTTGTTACACTGTTTCTGTTTTCTTTATTCTGAATCAGAATCGGAGGTAAACAGTTGTTTGAAGGCAGCTTTGAATGAACTGAAAGGAAGTGAATCTAAAAAGGAGACACTGGCTGAACTTTAAATGGAGTCTGTGAACCCTGACACGACTGTTTAGTGTTTATGTATTTAGTTTTTGGTGCTGGCATTATTTCAGCACACTTGTTTTGAAATGTGCCTTCATTATGTTTTGTATTCTGTGCTGGTCTTCATATTATAACATGTGCTGCAATGCACAGGCAAGCTTCCAGCTTTGGAGGTCAGTCCTGCACAGTTTCAGTAGGTTTTCCTTTCAGCCAGATCGATGCCACTGGGCGTCCCTGCAGGGAGAAGAAATGCATCAGTGTGGGAGTGTAAGATGATACTGAGGACGCTTTAAACAGACTTGTATCTCTCTGTCTGTGTGGAAGATCGGCAGCAGCAGGAGCTCCAGCACTGTCAGGATCTGCCGGAGTTTCAGCTCCACTCTCACATTTTAATATAAAAAGAGAAAATAAAATGAAGAAGATGAACACAGCTGGCAGTCGGGTGGAAATACAACTATAATATCTTCTCACATGAACTCAGTCTAACAAAAATACACCATTATTACCGAGGCAGACGTCAGCAGCTTTGCAGAGTTTTTAGCCCAAATGCAAACTCCAGCTGAGATAAATAAACCTTTATGAAAGCTGTAAAAGTCACAGCCGCTGCTGTGCAAATGCTCACTCTTTTGTTTTCCTTGACAGTAGGTCCCTGCCATGCTGTGATGGAAAGATATGTTCTAGTATTTGTGTAAACAGAAATATTTACCAGCAATATTTAGAATAAACAAGGACATTCTTGGTATATGGATGCTGTTTCTGGAATTAGATTACAGTAATAGATTGTGTTCTTGGAATTCAGAAGCTGTGTGGAGAAGGAAAGATGTCATTCTTGGAACTGTCTTTAAGCTCAGGCTGGCTCATTGCTCCTTGAATTGGGGATAAATTCACATGAAGTGGGTCAGGCTGGAGGACGTAGTGCTGTTTTCACACAAACCAAACCTGCCCTGTAAAGGATCATTCCACTTTATTTCAGTTGACTTATTATATGGAGACTCAGGGAAACGAGGAAAAACACTGGGACAAAAACAAACTGTTCAGAAACGTCCCAGTAAACCAAATTTGTGCATGAACCATTTTAAACAGACATTCACAAACACACCCTGTAACTTTATGAGATAAAGTTTTTATTCACTGTTTTTTAAAAGCAAACACGTGCACGTGGTTCTGTAAATTAAACCTGATTTGATCTTTATTGGTATTCTGGGGCATCATCAGTAGTCTCATTTCCTTTTTATGAGCCTTATTTATCTTTTAATGGTCCTTTATGTAACCCTCTCAGCTCATTATGTCTGAAACAACACCCCTCCCACAAAAGCCCCTTTTTTTGGACTTGCCAGCTTCAGGAAGCCTGCTGAGGGGCAGCACCCAGCAGTCCACAGCTGTACTGTCTGGATGTGATCAGAGGGTTTTGGCCGACTTGGATTGCTTTTGCAAACATTTACCTCATTATGTGAAAATCTGGCTACATTTCATGTGACACTGTAACATTATATGTGACAGAAAATAAAAACAAGTCCTTTGAAAACCCAGCAGAGCTGCTGTAGGACCGTAACCACAGGACTTAAACTCAGCACTCATGATTCCAGACTGGAGCTGATGATGACGATAACAGCAGATGACAGCACTACTTAAACACACACATAAGAGTGTGTGTGTGTGTGTGTGTGTGTGTGTGTGTGTGTGTGTGTGTGTGTGTGTGTACTATCATGCTGCAGTGTCAGTAATGGTCTGTGAGGGGCCCGCTAGAGGCTGACAGTCAAAGGTTGTTTGTTTCTGTGAATGTTTGATCTGTTTAAAGCTGATCCAGAGTCATTTTAGCCCTGAATGTGGACACACAAACACACACACACACACTCTCTCTCTCTCTCTCTCTCACACAGACACACACACACAAGGGCGTAACTTTGGGTCCAACATTGGGGGGGTTAAGCTCTCTGCCTATCTATTTATTTATTAAATCATTTACTTTTCTAAAAGGATTCAGGAGATTTGGGGTTATTAGAAATACACTGTAATGCTTTTACTATGTATTTATTTAACTTTCTTTCTATTTACTCTGCACCTTCAACAATTAAGAAAAGGCTTACATTTTTCACATTTCTTCCAACAGTAACAAATATTTGACACTTTTAGAATCTATTATATGACACACCTACATTTCTCATTTTTCTAAGTGTATGTATTTACCTGGTGCACTGTAATTTGGCTAGGAGAAATTACAACACAATTCCACGAATATAGCCATTAGTAATGAAACAAGAGCAGACTGAAACCCTTCATGTCATTTTCAACCATTATGCTTAAATGCACATATATGACACTGTAAATTTAGAAATCAGGTCAAAATGACCTAAAGGCAACAAGAGAGTTGCAGGTGTGCAGCAAAGGTGAACGCTGAGGCTTGGTGGAGAAAGCGGGTGGGGAGGGGGGGTTACATTACCAAATGATTCAACGTGCTAGTAATTTACCCAAAATTGATAATGGATAAAGAAAATTAACATGTTATTAATGTAAGATGTTTTTGTAAATCAAAACGATAGGGGTTAGGGTTACGTGATTGTTACACATTCAGGGGTTATAGTGATTGGATCAGATTATTGGGGGGGTCATAACCCCCCTATCCCCCCCACAAATTACACGTTTGCACACACACCTACTCACACTCTCTCACACACACACATTCACGCACACACTCACACTCACACAGATCACACACACACACACACATACTCACACAGACACACACTCTGACACACACACACTCATAGACACACACACATTCACGCACACACACTCACACACACAGCACACACATACTCTCTCACACACACATTCACGCACACACTCACACACACACACGCTCTCTCACACACACATTCACGCAGACACACACTCACACTCACACACACACATACTCTCTCACACACGCACACACTCACACACTACACACTCTCTCTCTCACACACACACATTCACGTACACACACACTCACACACACACACTCTCTCACACACACATTCACGTACACACACACTCACACACACACACTCTCTCTCACACACACACATTCACGCAGACACACACTCACACACACACACACTCTCTCGCACACACACACACTCACGTAGCACACACACTCACACACACACATTCACTCACACACACACACACTCACGCACACACACACTCTACACACGCACATTCACGCAGACACACACTCACACTCACACACACACGTACTCTCTCACACACACACATTCACGCAGACACACACTCACACACACACACACACACATACTCTGTCACACACACACAGATGTTAGAGACTGAAGGTGATTAAAGGTGATGTGTGCGTTTCTCCACACTGGGATCATTTTCCTGAGTGCTCCCTGCCAGCAGCTGCTACAAACACCAGCATGAGGACTTTTATTGTGAAAACACTCAGTTCTGCAGGGGAGAGTAAGATGAGACTCTTCTTACTTTCAAATAGCATCAAAAATTCCTTTCTGCAGAAGTAGTTTGGACCTAAACGCTGCCACTCAGTGCAGAGTACATTAATGTGAGACTTTGTTAATGACACAGACACAGTTAATGAGGAGAAACTCAGACGATTAAATATTCAGAAACGTGATTGTTACATGTCATTAATCCTACATTTCATGTATTTAATTAATAAAACTTTTGTTTTTAGGCTAAACTGGAAACTATACATTTTAAACACGGCTTAATGGCTGCAATTAACAATTAATAATAATAATCTCTGTAGTATTAATTAATATAAGTAATCGATTAATTTGACCTGGACCCACGCAACAGGCTAACGGACGCCTGTGATACATGCACAGTGAGAGTACTGGCTCATAGTCCTGCCATGGACTTACATGAAAAAACCAAAATAAAATGAAGAGTTTTCCAGACTCAGATATGTTTGTGTTTAATGTGAGGGTACGAATCTGTTTTTACCCGCTGCATTTTACCACAACAGCAGTGATTTCAAAGCACATCACAAATATCAGTCGATTTAACATCTGCAAACTGGAGTTCTGTCCATTCGTCTGGACCGAGTGGGAGGATGAAGCCCACCCCTCTGGTTCTCCTCAGCCTGCTCTTCCCTGCAGAGCCCCCCTCCTGGGGCTGCAGGCCAGATTCTTTTCCCTGCAAAGATTTAACAATCAGAAACATGCAGGTACAGGCCAAGTTCAACACATCAGCCCAAAATAAGCCTGAAATTTTCACAATGTGATATTACAGTGTGATAAAACAGCCAGAGAGGCGCTCAGCTCCAGGCTGTGCATGAGCGATGCAGGCTGAGGGCGACTGCTCAGCTTTCATCTTGGCTTTGAGTCTGTTCAGCATCAGTGAACGTGAGCAGTCAACACGACTGAAGCTGTCATGCTGTCAGGTTTGTCGTGTCAGCGAGCAGCTTCGTACCCACAGGAAGAGCAACGGAGCACGAACAAAGGCCGAAACATACTCGGGAAAAGTGTTGGCACAAGCACGGAGCTGTAAACTGATGCTTCATGCTACAGAGCAACAAAAGCTGTCACGGGCGGGTACGGCTTGATATTTCAGTGCTGAGACCCTCCCGATCAACGCTTCAGATGGATTTCACTTTTCTGGGTCCAGGATGTGTTTGCCTGGGTAAACTAAAGACTGTCAAAATAAGAGCTGCTCCAGCTCCAGGGTAAACCCTGTGTTCCTGTATGTTTTAGATTTTATTTATGTATTTATCATACATGCACACTTCTGGCAGAGCTTCAGCTTTTTTCATGGCACACTGAGGAGAGAAAGAGGTTAAAAAAAAAAATTGCAGCAGCATCCCAAGTTGATGTTCTCCTGCATTGGTTCTCCCGTGTACTTCCTCCGCAGTCTGAAGGTTAACTGATGAGAGTGTCTTCGCCTCGCTGCGTTAGCCCTGTGAGGTGCTGCTGTCCTGTCCGGCCTCCACCTTTTGCTCCATGATAACCAGGAGAGGTGACCTCAGCTTTGTTCCTGATGGAAACCATAATACCAACACTGGGATGCCCCCCCAACCAGATCTGAATTTTCTCCCACAACAGGAAGCAAGCAAATCTTCATATCTTAGAAATTTCTAAAGAAATGATGCAGATGAAATCATTTGAGCTGCTGAGTGCTCGTTGGTTGCTGGGTGACTGATGGACAGCAACTTGTGATTATCTTATTGCTATTTGAATGTAATTATTAGGTGAGGTTATAGGTTTGAATGGCGAGGCCTCTGGACCACGCAAAGAAGCGCTCACACTCGCTGCTGACACGTCACATGCATACAATCCTTTCTTTGCAGGAGGACCTGATCTGCTCATCCGTCACAAATACAAGCGCTCATCTGCGTTTTCTGCTGCTTTCAGGACATTTTTATGAGGCGGTTTGGCAGCCAGTGCGACCGCTGGAGAGGAGGCGCGTTTCCATGTGAACACAGGCGGCTCATCCCTCCATCAGCTCACACCGTATCACCGTGACACGAGCTAAGTCCCTAACACCCCATCCAGACTCGCCACTAATCTCCCCACATGACTCACCTTTCCGGCTGCCCACACAACAACCTTCCAGACACAGATAACACTTTGCGGTGTTTCCTAAAGCCCCGGGGACAATCATGGGCTTATGCGGCCGCGGCGTCGAGCCGTCCGCCCGGCTACCAGCATCAACCGCCTTAAAGCTGCGGCTTTGTAAATCCGAAGCCTGGGCGCTCGCTGAGAGCCAGACCAGGCTTTTGTGGCATGTGGAGCAACTGTTGGTTTGTTGAGGACTTTCTTGTCATTTTCCACTGCAACAACAAACATGATTCCATCAGGCCGTGTATTTGGAGTCCTGAGACCATTTTTGGAGAGCACAGAACAATAGGCCTGCTGGCCGTGGAGCAGTCACACACCATTGCAGCCTCAGCACCGTAGAAACTCAGCGCTCTCACAGGAATTCCTCGGGGCCAGCTCTGGCTCCACCGCCTCCTTCATTTTGGTTTTTGTGAAACAGGAATATAGAAAAAAAATGCAGGAAATGCACACACACACATACAGGTTTCACACACACATCCTTCACTGTCAGAGTGTGGTGCCACCGGGCTGCCACAGAGTAAAAATGGCTGATGAGCTTCTGTGCTACAGCAGGATGTGTGTACAGTGTTCAATGAGGGAAGGCTTTGTTTCCCCGTCTGCACAAACACAACTGTGTGTTACTGACTCACACTGAGGAGGATTTCTGAGTTAAAACCAGACAACTGCTCTTTAAAATAAGTTTTTTATTATCTCTGAGATCCTGCCGCAGATTCGACTCCATCAAAGTGGTCATCCCCCCCACTCCCACCCCCCCATTCAAACAGCTGCTGTCTGTCAAAGACGCTGGTGTCTACACACACACAGACACACACACACACACACACACACACACACAGTGTGTCCTTTGGTATGTTAGGCAGCAGAACAGAAGGCTTTTATTCCACATTCATCATATATGGGAACCTGTAACGGCCCCTTTGCATCACATTTAAATGCAGTGGGTTAGTGTCCATTTTCAAACTGCAGGTTTAATGTTATGAAGAAGCATATTTTAGCCCAGACCACAATCTTTTCTTGTACCTACCCGAGTCGTTTTCAGTGCCTAAACAAAATCAGCGAGTGAAAACAAAGCAAAACAGAAAGGTCCGAACAGGGACCGCGGCCTCCGGCTCAGGAACATCACATTATCCACGCCGTGCCTCCAGCTCCCACACTCTGGAGACACTTTAAACAAAGACGTGGTCTCCTGGAGATGAGCAGGGACACCTCCTGCACATACCTGCCATATCAGACACACCTGACAGACTGGCAGCATCTGATGAAGCAGCTGGAGCTGACGATGTGAAGTAACATGAATGTAAGACAGGCGGTTTGAGGCTGAGCACCTCGCTGATGAGATCTGTGTGCATGAGGCTGCTGTTACAGGTGCTGTGGAGATTACAGGTGAGCACACACAGCAGTGTGTGTGAGTGCTCAGAATGGAGTGGACACTTTCTCACATTTGTGCGTTTTTTGACTGCGTATTTTACTTTTTAAGGACTTTTGTCACAACTTCACCGTTTGTGTCTTTTATGAGGAACAACATGGGAAACAAGCTCAGTGTTTAACACAGCACATGCTGCATTTCCTTAAACTTCCTTTTTCTCGCCCGGGTTGCTCCTTCCATTCCCTCCATCCCCGGCTTCACTGTCACAGCACCGTGAAGTGTGGGTGATTTCCTCAAGCAAAGACTGCAGATATGTGACGGCAGCTCTCCCGATGGATGCTGAACCCGGGGCCACGACTTAGGGCCACGGTCCCGACTTACGTGGGACCGTGGCTGTAATCTGACACAGCCTGAGCTTCGGAGAGGCTCTAAAGCAAAGAGAACATCAACACCTGACCACCTGCCAGCTCCAAAGCTCACACTTCCCATCAGGCTGACTGGCCCTTAAAAATGTTTTTACTTTTAATCCTCGTAATGCAACTTCCAATCTGTGGCCTCAGATGCTGAGATCACTTTGGGTCTTTAATCTTCATCAGTGCTGCACGTTGATGATTTAATCAAACTCTCACAGACAGAGTTCAGAAGGATCGACTCCATGAACACCACCCGTGAGTGTGTCGTGTGCTCGATCTCACTAACGTCACACAATAATTAACCCAAATCATGCAACAAAAGAAGAAATGTAATTTTATAGAGTGGCTAATTACAGTGTTTATTTATGGTAACTGATAAGGGGTGCTGAAAAGCCACACCTATGATATTTCTCGTCTGTCTGTTCACAGCGTAACTTTACATTTATGGATTTTATTAAAGAAAAATAACATTTTGTCAACAAATTGGTGGCGGCTTCTCCTCTATTTCCTCCCTCAGGTTTATGCGGTGTGTTTGAGAGCACCTTACGGTGTTTTTATCACGCCCTGTGTGTGAGATGGAGGAAGTCCAGCAGAGAGGGAGATGTTATCAGCGGCTGCAGACACAGAGCAGGAAACCGCAGCTCCAGGCGGGAGCCGAGACGAGGCGAGGAGGAAGAGTCGCTGTGTAACTGAAGCTCGGATGTGATGGTGGTTTTCACTCTCTGTCTGTCTGGCTTACGTCGCTGTTATCTTTCTTACATAAGGACACAATTACCTCAACACACGCAGACACGCATGTGGACCCACAATAACACATGCCAGAAAACAATGAGGTTGTTTTTGTTCCAGTTTTGATGAATTATTTAGAGCCTTTGTCAAAGCTGAGAGACCTGAGTGAACACGGTGACCCACCGGCTGGCTCTATGTGAACCTGCCAGTTCACTCATTAAGTGCCTGCTGTGCAGTTTAACGTCAGAGGCGGACTGGTTTGGGTTTCTGTCCTCTCTGCACAGAGTCAGAAGTGCATCATTGGGGTTGGTTTAGAGTCTGCTCCGTACTCTGGACTGAAAAAACATAGGACCCTGAACTGGTCTCTGTTCTGTGTCTCCTTGCTGACCTTTGGCCTCTCTTTGGCTCTGCTAAACTTCACCTCGCGAATGTGCAGATTTGACAAACACCAAGTATTTTTCTTGGTTCGTTTTCAGCGGTATGAACACTGTTAATGATCGAATGTGTGGAGCAGGATCTCCAGAAATGACCACGCTCTGGTTCTCTGCCATCACAGGCTCCTGCTGCAGCCTCCACGTTTAACACTGAAGAGCTGAGGTCTCACAGAATAACCAGCGGGAATAAAGAAAAATCTCAGGGCAGGTTTCATTTCATAAAGGTTATCGTGTATCTACTCCTGACCAATCAGAGGCTGCCTCAGTAAAATCTGTCAGAACAGACGTCACTCACAGCATTGATTGCGTCTCCTCAGCCTGAGAAAGGTTCCTTAATTCCTTCCTGCATCTGTGACCTGATGGGAAATTCTTATTTTTCCAAACTTAAAGCGGGAGTTTGACCTCAGACCCACCGAGAAACTGCAGACACAGCGAGAAAATAAAAGCATTGAAAATCATTTAAAATATATTATTCATGAAATGCCTGATACAATTCTTAAACAGTGGTGAAAAATAACCACAAATATAATATATCTGAACATAATGTATCCCTACATTCGTGGGAATGATGATATTTGATTAAAATAATAAATATATAATCCATCCATTGTCTTCCTCTTATCCTGTTCAGGGTTGTGGGGGCCTGGAGCCTATCCCAGCTGTCATAGAGGGAGAGGCAGGGTACACCTGTACAGGTCGCCAGCCTGTCGCAGGGCCAACACAGAGAGAGACATCCATTCACACCTCTGGGCAATTTAGGCTCACCAGGTAACCTAAACACATGTCTTTGGACTGTGGGTGGAGACCGGAGTACCTGGAGACCCCACGCAGAATGACCCCGGGCCGACCTACGACCTTCTTGCCGTGTGGCAGCAGTGCTAACCACCACACCACCGTGTTGCCCTAAAATATGTAACGTGTTGGAAAAATAATTATACTATAATAACCAGTGTATGATTAAACTCTTAAAATAAATAATTTAATAAATAATAATCAATCAAAATAAAAGGACTGAAAGAAAATACAACCATAATAAAGTAACATTACGGCACTTGGTACACATAAAGTACCCTGTGAAATATAATAAAACTAACTGGTTCACATCACATCAAATATATGTGGAAAAAAATTAGATTTTCAAAATAAAACAGGAACAAAGTTTCTCATTTTATTTTCTAACTAAACCTTGAGGCAACTGCTGGTGCTTTATAAATTTAACTGAACTGAATTATTAATATCCATATTCTGGGATGGCTATGAGTGGACAGCACACAGTTAAAGCTGCTGATTGGTCCTTTGGTGGCAGTGGCAGGACAATCAGGTTTCCTATCATGTCTCTGGTAGCAGCAAGTCAGTGGTTACCGGGACACAGTGGAGGTACAGTGACAAAGACAGTGTATCATGTTGAAGCTGAGGAATTTAAAGCCAGCAGCCAGCTTCAGAAACACTGGGCCAATGATGTGCTGCATCCCATCTTCTTTTAGCAAAAGTGCTTCACAGCTGAGGAGACCATTTTCTTCATATTCTCAATGTTTTCCATTCTTGTTTATTGCAGGACTCCAGCTGCTCCACACTTCAGGATCTCTTTTATCAGATTGTTTTGTTTCCAGATGGTCCAGATGTTTCAGTCCAGGTCTGGACTGCAGGCCAGACCGAAGGTTCAGAGTTGCTGGTCAGAGCACAGGACAGTTCTTTCCATCTTAATCTATTGGTCCAAAGAAGGAAGCAGCATTTCTAAAGCTCCTGTTTTTTCTTTGCATGGTCAAAATTTAATCTGCATTTGTAGATGTATCGACTGCAGCACCTTCTGATGATGCTTCAGCTCCTGTGTCTGTATTGCAGTGCCACCTCAGGGCAGGTGACTTCCCCAGATTCTCTTTAATCGTGTCATGCAGCATATATATATATATATATATATATATATATATATATATATATATATATATATATATATATATATATATATATATATATATATATATATATATATATATATGTATTTAAAAAAAACAAAAAAATCCCAGCTCACCCCCTTGGGCGGTCTTTGTCCTCCAACCTCTACCAGAGGCCTGGTCACTGCTCTGAGTGAATCCGATTACCATGGGGACCCACCGTTGCCTCCATCTTCCACATCCTTTCCAGCTCCTCTCTGAGCTCTTGGTATTTATCGAAAGCTTCTCCTGTTCCTTCGCTCTTGAAGTTGCTCCGCCACTTGGTATTGCAACGTTTTTCACTACGACCTTCTTCCTTTGTTTGTGCCACCACGTCCGATGTCCGGCTGGTTAGCCATCACAAGTTTGTCTGTGTCGCATCTGGCAGTCGCCACAGGATCTTAGCTCTGTTGTTCTCAGCCACCCTTGGGGGCCGTTTCCCATTTTTACTCAGCACAGATGTCTTCCGTATACTATACCGGCCACTTGGTTATAGCGTTCCATGTATGCCCTGCCTGCTAGCATCTTGCACCCTGCTGTTATGTGCCTGGATTGTCTCAGGGGCATCTCTGCACAGCCTGCACCTGGTGTTCTCACCTGGTGTGGTAGACCCCAGCCTCATATATATATATATATATATATATATATATATATATATATATATATATATATATATATATATGCTGATGTTTATTTAGCAGTTTGCTGCTTTTCCTAGTCTGAGGTTTTATTGCCATTTCAGATACACAAGTACATATTGAATTAAAACAATCTTCCTCCGGGGACCAGGGTGCTACATAGAATGAAAACATTAAATACAATAAAAATATACAACAGTAAACACAGACAGTTCTTATTCTATAAACTAAATAAAAGAAAGAGACAGATACTGCATCTTCCTTTTCTGCTGCCCTGTCTGAACTGTGTTGGAGACATGTTTGCAGATGTTGACTTAGTTTAGTTTACATCAGTGTTTTTACAGTATACGTGTTAAATACTTTAACACACTGTATATCCATGTGATATATGGAATGAAGAGATTGGCAGGTGGTGGTTTGGTGCCCTGTTTAAGGTCAGAGGTCAGCCTGGTTGTGTGCTGCAGCAGACGTGCAGCATTCTCGGGCCTCGGGCTGCAGGTTGATCAGTAACTCGAACAGTTTAAAGTCTGCTTAGATAAATCCTGCTTATTGGCTCGGGCTGGACTTTACTCAGTTCAAGCTTCATCTGCGTCTCAGCCCTTTGAGCTGACTATTATATAAAGCGTGTATGAAGGATGTGTGGAATAAACACAGCTCAATGGTTCTTTTATTTCCTTATGTAAGCTGCGCTCAGCTTTGAGTGCCTGCAGGAGGAAGTCAAGAAAGGAAGCAGATGATTGGCTGCGGTCAGGCTGTCCAGCCTGCAGAGCCACAGCGTGCAGTGTGTGCACATTAATATGCATGACAAACAAGCATGAAAATAGCATGAACACAGCAGGAAGGTTTTCATGCTCACACTCTACTGTTGTGATCATAGCAGCACCAAATGGCCCAAACTCATGCAGCTTCTCTGCCAGAGTAAAAACATTCTTCACTGATGGAGGAAAGAGTTCCTGCGAGAGCTCAACTCGGGTTTCAGAAAGGGTCCAGCTGGAAGGAACGATGGGCTGATTGTCCGATCTTACCTTGAATTTATCCTGTGAGGTAGATTTCAAAACACGGTCACTGATATTTGTGCACAATGTCCGCTTATGTTTTCCTCCCGCTCAGCGCTGCATCACATGCTCCTACGCTGTGACTGTTTGTGGGTCTATCCAGTTGTGTCTCGTGCTCAGACGCACGCTGGCCTGCGTTTGTTCATAATGCAGCTCGGAAATCAAAAGCAAACTAAGACATTTCAATTCATTGTGCACATGCATAATTGTTTGGCAATGCCATGCCAAGATTTCTGGTCTCTGTCTGGAGAATGGATTAAAATGCAAATCCCAGTTTACTGGACATCATCATCCAGTCACTGAAGCCTTTCTGGTGTCTGTTTAGAAATTAGAAGGTGATCTGGTATGTGCTTGATTTCTGAATGCATCCAGAACTCCTGATCATTGGAACTGATTTTGTTTGACTGACCTTTTCAGATGTTTGCACAGAGGGCAGAGTACTTGTGTATGATGCTGCAGCATCATCAGTGATGTCACAGACTGTCACCTACACGATTTGCTTTAAATGATGATCCATGTTATGAGTGAATTGTATTCAGATGTGAGTGTCACACTAGACAAACAAAGATCCTCAACACTTTATTCTCCCACTCCACCTAAAATCTGTTTCCTGAAAATGTATTTTTATCTTTACATGAATATATATAGTGAACAACTCCATCCGTCCGTCCGTACATCCGTCCATCCATCCATCCATCCATCCATCCATCCATTTTCTGTTGCTTATCCAGGCTCGGGTTGTGGGGGGAGTAATCTAAGCAGAGAAACTGAGACTTCCTACACCCAGACCACCCTTTTCTGGCTGAGAACCTTGGCCTCAGACTTGGAGGTTCTCTTTGATTCTCATTCCCATGAAGAGCTGGTCCAGTCTTTCGTGACCAGGAAGAAAACCACTTTGTTCCTCCTGAATCCGAGATTCGACTAACAGATGGATTGTCCTCTCCAGCATCCTGGCATAGACTTTCCCTGGAAGACTGAGGAGTGTGAGCCTACTGTGGTTGAAACAAACCTTCTGGTCCCCCTTCTTAAAGATGGGAACCACCACTGCTTCAGCAATGGAGATGCGGAACATGGTCCCCTCTGACTCAGTGTTCCCAGCTTCCTTTGTCCTGCCCTAATTCCTAATCACCACTGGCATTGTGTTCTGCCATGATGGGCCATCGGAGTCTAATAACCAAATAGTTTAATTGAATTCTGTATATGAATAAATTATGTTTAATTCCTCCTAATGATCTCTCCTTATTGAACTAATGTTTGGTATAGTTTCAGTGTGTGTAGAGGGTGTTAGAGCTTTCTGAAACAAAAAGTAGTGAAAGTAAGAAAGTACCTGAAATGCACTTTTACAGTGTTGATGAGAGTTGCTGTGGTCTCATTGGGCCCAGACATCAGCTCAGCTCAACACTGACTACAATCCAACCTGTTTTTTTTCCTCCCTCTACAAACCCCTGGAGCCCAAAATGACCCTGAGCGAACCGCAGAGCAGAGCGAGCCCCGCCGGCTCCTCCACGCTGTATACAACTGACATAAATACACCGAGCCGCTTTAAATAGACTGCAGCCATTCACTGTAAACACAGCCAGCAACAAGCTGCAGACACACTGGCTGCCCGTTCCTACACACACTGTTTTCTGTTGCTGCAATATTTTTATGTTTTCCCAGAAAAAAAGATGATGAGTCAGTCGTTGCTAAAACTGCTGCTGCAGTCTTTCTAGTTTTTCTTCTACAGGCACTGAAGTGAAAAAATAATTTTACCTGCATTTTATATCCAAATTTCATGTTTACCTCTTGTTTCAAAGAATATTAAATGTTTTCTGTCCTTTTTTTAATGGTAAAGTTTGTCAAATCTGGATCACAGGTGACCCTGGTCCTTGTAGTATTGGACATAAGGTGCTTTTTTTGCATTTGTGCAATATTTCTAAAATTAGAAACATCCTTTCTCAGACTGATGCTGAAAAGTTAATCCATGCATTTATTACTTCTAGGCTGGACTACTGTAATTCATTATTATCAGGCTGTCCTAAAGCTCCCTGAAAAGCCTTCAGCTGATCCAAAATGCTGCAGCTAGAGTACTGACAGGGACTAGAAAGAGAGAGCAGATTTCTCCCATATTGGCTTCTCTTCATTGGCTCCCTGTTAAATCTAGAATAGAATTTAAAATCCTTCTCCTAACATACAAGGTCTTGAATAATCAGGCCCCATCTTATCTCAAAGACCTCATAGTACCGTATCACCCCAATAGAGCACTTCGCTCTCAGACTGCTGGCTTACTTGTGGTTCCTAGGATACTTCAGAGTAGAATGGGAGGCAGAGCCTTCAGCTTTCAGGCCCCTCTTCTGTGGAACCAGCTCCCAGCTTGGATTCAGGAGACAGACACCCTCTCTATTTTTAAGATTAGGCTTAAAACTTTCCTTTATGATCAAGCTTATAGTTAGGGCTGGATCAGGTGACCCTGAACCACCCCTTAGTTTTTCCTTCCCACTGTCGCCAAGTACTTGCTCATAGGGGGTCGTTTTGACTGCTGGGTTTTCTCTGTATTATTGTAGGGTCTTTATCTTACAATATAAAGCACCTTGAGGCGACCGTTTGTTGTGATTTGGCGCTATATAAATAAAATGGAATTGAATTGACAATTACTGGATGACCGAATCCTCCAGTTGCTTATATGAGATTTTCCTGTGAAGAGACAGACACAGTCCTTTTGTTCACTTTCAATTCTGCAGACAACAATCTGCTCTATTCAAATGACTCGGGAGCTGAAAGGTATGATTAATTCAGACCATTGCATTCTCAAATCCAGCTCCTCTCGGTGATATCTGGATACTTTGAGTTCAGGGCTGTCGTGCATGTGTTAAGACACCGCGAAAGGCCCAAAGGTCACACACAAGTGCACAAGAACAAAAACAGTTCTCCAAAAGCAGAAAAGCCATAAATACCAACACACGGAAAAGTAGAAGGCAAATACAAAGAGAAACATGCTGCATCCAGAGTCCTGATTCAGTTTGCTTGACATTTGCAGCAACAAGATGATGAACATGAAACAGTATGTATCAGTGCTTGCATCTACTGTACTGGAGCATGAATGAAGGTTGAGGCGCCATCACAGAACTACCAGAACACCAAAACTCACTGTTACAGGTTCATCCAGCTGTGATGTTGCCTCTACACAGCTGGATCAGGTCGATGTGAGGTGACATGACAGTTGACCGTCTGTGTGCGATTCTCATGTAAAACTGCTGACTGTGAAACGTGGAAACATCTGCCTGCTTTCACTTCTGGTTTTCAGGGACCGACTCGCACGGCATTACGAGATGCGGACGGTCACTTCAGCAAGTCAGCAAAAACACAGTGATGAGCAATGCTTTCTATTAATGCCACTTCTGGGGCCAGCACTGTTGGTCTGGATCACAGGTAAGCTGCTGGGCTGCAGCATTCAAAGTTCACAGAATGGAGATGTTTTACCAGCATGTTCATACGCTTAGAGTGGGACCAGCTGACTGAGAAGCTTTCCGGACATCCAGAATCATCAATCAGAAGGCAGGATTTTCTGTGGCTACACTGTAACAGGACCGTTTCCCACCTCGTATTCGTTTGTCTTCATGCTGCTGGAGACCATCAGGCTGCACTGCAGCTGCATGCAGCACTACATGCAGCTCATTCATCTATCTTTATGAGGACTTAGACCTAAAAAAATTGGAAATAATTTTGCAAAGTAGGCACATCTTTGGAAAATAGGAATGTTTTTGGAAGTTAGGATTAACTTTGGAAAATGGTGGCTTTTTTAAGGAGCTGGAAATGTGGGTATTTTTTCAAAGGGGACAAGTTTAGAAAGTGAAACCTTTTTTCCAAAGAAGGATCATTTTGAGACTGTAAGGAAGTTTTTGACAAGTGGGTTCAGTTTTGGAAAATAGGGATACTTTTACAAAGGAGGCACAGGGGGAAAGTGGGGAAAATTTTGAAAAAGTAAAGATTTTTTTCAAAGTATGCACATTTTTGTAAAATTGCTGTTTTAGGGAGAAAAAAACAGGTTAAAGATAACATGCGTTAACTAATAACTGTTCATTTGACACCTTTTTTCTTTTCTTTCATACTTCGCCGTCTCTCCTTCTGGCTCTGTGGTATCTTTTCATCAAGCAGCCTCTCACCCCCACCTTACAAAAACAGCCTGATATCATGCAGCATCTGCACCCGCTGATACCTGCACACACATAATTGTGCATTCCAAGACTTGTTGATTGTCAGTCTGATAAGTTTGTTACAAAGAAACACACCACAGAGTATTTACCCTTAAACACTCACACACTGCACATGTATGTAAACACTTGTTTCACACTCATATATTAGAGGCACAAAAACAAATAAGAGCCACGTAAACACAAACACCACTGCTGATTAAAAAGTGTTGTGTGTAAAGTTCGGCATTTTATTTACATTAAACTCGTGTTTGCTTGGTTGCTTTTCCATGATGGAACAGAACATGTGCAAAACATTTGCTCTGTTTGTACACGCTCATGTCCAACATTCATCGAAGCACAAAAGAAAATCTGGTTACATATTTTTCTCTGGACTCACCTGTCCTGACTTGGATTTGACTTGGGTTGATTTGACCCTGTGACATCGCCAAAGATGGGACTTGACTTGAAAATGCATTAATTTGTTAAGACTTGCCTGTTTAAGCACCTTGGCTCAACTTTGGCCCTCAAGATTTAATTTTACTTGTTTATTTGAAACTGTTTTGCATTGGGCCTTGACTCGCAGCGTACCTGTCCTGACTTGAGATGTGTTTTGCTGAGTTGCATCTGATATTTCTCGTGTATAACATCAAAGAGCAACGCCAACACAAAATGATTTCACAAAAACCCAAAACTACCAGGGTCAAAATTATTAGCCCCTCCGATGCTAATAGACAACTGTGTGTCCTTTTTGCTGGATAACAGCCTGCAGTCTCACACGCCTCCTGAGCACATTCTGCTTTGGCAGATCTCTCAAGCTCCTCCAGATTTGGTGGTCTTTGGCATGAACCTTCAGTTCACTCCACAGAGTTTCAGTGGGATTCCAGTCAGTACTGTTCACTTTGGTCTTCTGGACGTATGTTTTGGGTTGTTGTCATGTTGGAAGACAAAGACCCGACAACCCAGAACCAGTGCTGCTGGCTGCTTGAGGTTTTCACATGTTCTTCTCTCTTCATGGTTCTTTCCATCTTGATGAGATTCTTAGTTACAGATGCACTGAAGCATCACACAGCACAATACCACCACCGTGCTTCACTGTGGAGATGGTGTTCTTTGGGTTGTACAACATAACCGGGGTACGTAATAATTTTGTCGTCTTCTGTATCTTCTCACTGGACTTGTGCAGATCTTCACTAGCAAAACCCATTTTCCATCTCCTATACCTGAAGCTAAATTTAACCTTGAATCTTGTGATGAGGTCAGTAACAGGTCCTTGAGTCTAACTGGTCCTCCTTAGGCTGGAAATGCGCACACAACACACACTGCTGATGTTGTGTGTGCGACTTCAGTCTCTCAGCTCTCCATCACAGTTTCTGGTTCATGGAGAGTTTAGTGCCTGAGGTAGGAACACTTTGGCACTGCTCCTCTTCACCAGCCCCTCCTTCACTTTCTCTGCCCCCCCTTCTCTTTCTTTCACTGCCATTTCCCATCAAGCACTCTGTCAGGCTCAAGTGTTAATCCATCATCATCTTTAAACACCTTTTAACTAAAGTGTGTGTTCATGTGTAGTGTGTATTTGCGTGTGGACTGTGGTTAACAGAGTTAGCAAATCTTTGTGTTTTGTCATTGGCTTTTAGCACAGCTGCAAGCAGCAGCACTGTCTTCTTCATGCAGACACACACTCCTGTTCCTGTTACTTCATGGGATGCTGCATTACCTTACTGTCACCTTCAGGGTCACATTACTCCACTCCAACACCACTGATTGGATAGATTTTTTTTTAAAGTTGGAAAATTTCAGGAAATTGAAAACCATTTTTTTTAAAAATGTAAAACATTTTGCAAAGTAAGACATTTTCAGAATGAGGGCTTTGTGTGTGTGTGTGTGTGGGGGGCTATGATAGTTTTGCAAGTTGAGCCCATTTTTGGAAAGCAGGGGTATTTTTGTAAAATAAAGATCCTGTTAAAAACTGAGACCCTTATGAGGACCATTTAGCAACGTGGGAGAGTTTGACAAAGCTGGAAGCATTTTTGGAAAGTTGGAGATTTTTGGAAGGTGATGACAAAATTCCCCCCTCGGCCTGTGGGCGGTCTCTGTCCTCCAAACTCGGGGCCTCTACCAGAGGCGTGGGAGCTTGAGGGTCCTGTGCAGCATCTTAGCTGTTCCCAGGACTGCGCTCTTCTGGCGGATGTTGTTCCGATCAATCCAGGTGGTGCACAGGATGGTCAGTCTGGTCTTACAGTCTAGAGTGACTGCTCTATCCACCAGTAGCTGATGTTTTGCTCCCTGGTATCTCTGCCAATTCCATTCTGGATCCCGCTCATGTATTGTGTCATGTGCCTGCTCATCTTTGCTGCTATGATGCCTGACAGGAGTTTCCATGTTGCACTGAGGCACGTTATTGGCTGGTAATTGGATTGGACCAGCTGACTTCCCTCCATGCTTCCTTGATCTTAACCTCATGCCTTATTTTGCATGGAGGATTCATCCCATAACCTCAAGAATCACTATTGCTATGAGATACATCAGCTGGTTGCAGTGGTCGTCAAAGTAGGGATTGTCCGACTCACAAGGCAAGAAGTCAAGTGAAGCTTTGGCTTTATTTATGAGTGTATAACCTACAGCAGAGCTGGCCTGGACAAGCAGCACAAACAGAAAACTCACAAGCAAAAAGAACGTAAACAAAACCCTAAACATGAACAAAGACCTAAGAACTATGATCTAAGCACAGAACGTAAGGCACACAGCAGGGACGTCACGACAACAGCGACGACAACTACACTGACGACAAAGACGAGGACGTGACAAGGAACAAGGGAAAACTCAGACAATATATACACAAAGGGATAATGAGGGAAGTGGAAACACCTGGGGACAGAACACACTAACGAGACACAGGAAGCAAAACCAAACACAAAGCACACAGGACAAAGGATCATCAAAATAAAACAGGAAGTGAAAAACCATAACACACTCGACACAGGAGGGATAACACGGACACCTGAACACAAGACCATGGGGAAGACAACATGAAGGAAACAGGAACTAACACAAAAACTATCACAAACTTATATCTAATCCATGAGCCACCTTACAAACACAACTCACAGAAGAAACATAACGCACACAGGGTGAACGGCCCAGGATCAGGACACTTTTTCATGTAGGAACTGAGATTTCTGATTTCTTTGTGTGTGTAGAATAGAATAGAATAGAATAGCCCTTTATTGTCATTGTACATGGTACAACAAAATTGTGCATGCTCCACTCCAGACAAAGCCCAGTTCTGTCATGTACTGCTGTGGCAGGCAAGGCAGAGGACCCCAGAGCAGGAATCAGATAGGTCAGAGTAAATTAAATGAGTGTATTTCATATAAATTTCATGAGTGTAAAGCAAGGCAGGACTGGTTGGGAGCCAGTGGCTCAAACTAAGGCAAAAACATGCACACACAGCAGGGACGGCTGGTAACAGTGACGAGGACGAAGCAACAAACAGGGAAACTCAGGACTTAAATACATGAGGGCTGATGAGGGAAGTGGACCCATCTGGGAAACACAGGTGAACAACATAATGCTAATCACAAAGGGGAGGCAAACCAGAACACAACCCACGGGGACAAGACGACTGTCAAAATAAAACAGGAAACAACTAGATGGAGGCAGGAATGTGGACTTGACATAAAACACCAGAAAAAGCCAAGACAACACCACCACAACACATGGGACCGGGTACATGACCAAGGAACAGGACGGACACTGGAGTAGCACACAGGGAGCCGGGAGTCAATATTAATAACTATAACTAAGAAATACAAAACATTAAACAAACTATGAATCTAAATAAGAGAACTGAGAAACACAATGAAACAGAACCATGAAGGGCAGGTTATAAGGCCAGGATCATGACAAGTTCTCTGTGTTAATTATAGAGGAAATTTAAAATAAATTAATAAGTATCACTTATGATGACATGGGGGTGTCATTGTTTATTTACAGCCTGTATGGCCCAGGGGATGAAGCTGCTGGTGAGTCTGCTGGTGTGTGATTGCACTGATTCTCCTGAGGCAGCAGGTTCTTGGTAGGTCCTCCAGGGAGGGCAGAGTGCAGCCGATGATCCTTTGGGTGGTGCTGATAACCCTCTGCGCTGCTCTCCTGTTCTCCGCTGTGTAGCTTGCGTACCGTACGCCCAGACGGTATGTCAGTACACTTTCCACTGCCACTGCTGAGCCTTCTTCACTGGGGCTTTGGTGTTTTGAGTCCAGGAGAGATCAGCTGAGAAGTGGGTGTTGAGGAAAGTGAAGGTGGTGACAATTTCCACGTTCACCATTTATTTCAAGGGGGGTGTGGCCTTGTTGGTGTGTGGAGGAGAGATGGGCACCACGTCTGACAGATTGTGAGCGGTGAGTGAGGAAGTGTTGTTTCCAGATGCAGGTGGGAAGTTTGGTGGTTAAGATATCCAGGATGATTGTGTTAAACGCTGAGCTGTAGTCCATGAAGAGCTCTTCCGGTTTTCCAGGTGACTCGGCACTCTGTGGAGTGTTATTGCGATGGCATCCTCCATGGACCGGTTTCTATAGGCAAACTGATGGAGGTCAAAGGAGGGAGGTAGTCCCTGATGTGCTTGGAGACCAGTCGCTCTAGGCACTTCATGACTACCGACGTGAGGGCTATGAGTCTGTAGTCACTGAGGCTGTTGATGATGGGTTTTTTGGTGATGGGAATGATGACAGAGGCCTTTAAACGGGGGGGGGGGGCAGTGGCATGTGCCAGGGGCTGGTAGAAGAGTTTGGTGAGGAGCCTTCCTGGGGTTCACTGCTCTCTCCACATGTTCCTGGAGGAAGAGAGGAGGTGTGTTTGGGTGTTGGAGAGCTGGTGGGTCCAGGTGTGTGGTGGTCTCATACCAGGCAAAGAAGTTGTTGAGCTCCTCTGCCAGCATGCTGCTGCTCACTCCGGAGGAAGTGGGGCTCTGTGTGTGTGTGTGTGTGTGTGTGTGTGTGTGTGTGTGTGTGTGTGTGTGTGTGTGTGTGTGTGTGTGTGTGTGTTGATGGTTGTTGTTCTGGAAACTGGAGGGAGAGGCAGTCATGATGTTTGTCTCAGCTGATTCAGCTGGAATGAGACTGTAAACTCCATGAAGAATTCTCTGATGTGATTCATCCCTGCAGGTCTCAGTTCCAAGGAAGAGGAGGAAGGATGAAAGAGTTTAGTCCTCACTGGCTGGCCTGCAGAGCTTCTCTCCTGATAAATACCAGAGTCAGAGTGATTTAATCTTCATCTCTGTTATGTAAGACTAAATCATGAGTGAAAATGACCCCAGAGAGCTCATATCTGTGCTTATCAATTGTGTGGAATGCTCAGTGTGTGTTTGATGGCAAAACTCCCAGAAAGTCCCACCAAGGCCTGACACACATTCTAAACACACCTAAAGAGTCTGGCTTCATCACTGAGAGACAAGAAGGGAGCATGAAACCCTTTTCATCCACTAATGCTGAGGTAGGGGCGGATCTGTTCCAACTAAATTCAGCTTCACTCTCATTTGTTTTCATATTTAAATGCACGGGCTGGTTTTCAAACACACTCGATGAATCCACTTATTAAAATTATGTTGCTGTATCATTTTCAGGACACTCTATTAACCTTAACAAAGATTTCTAAAACCCTTTTCAGATGTCAGAAACTGTGTTTGTTCTACCTGGAAGAACATCATTCAGCTCAGGCTGGATGGAGGATGCAGATATTTCAGGTTTCTGCAGCATCCATCAACTTATGGAAGTCATGGCTCTCCTTTAGATAATGGTGTAGCGAGCACCTAACTCACAGACCTTGGCCTTTCCCAACCCACCTGCATCTGGATTAAGGACTTTTTATCAAACCACACCTAGATTAGGTTGCCGTCATTCATCCAGGGTAACACTCAGCACTGGCGTTCCACAGGGCTGCATGCTGAGTCCTCTCCTCTATGCACTCTACACCCATGACTATACCCCCACCCACTCCAGCAACACGATCATCAAGTTTGCAGATGACACGACTGTATCTGGTGGAGACTAGACCACCTACAGGGATGATGGTTGAGTGGTGTGCAGAGAACAATCTCTCCCTGAACTCCTCCAAAACCAAAGAAATTGTCATAGACTTTCAAAGGAATGGCATAGACCCCACACCACTCTTCATAAACAGGGACTGTGTGGAAAGAGTCCCTTTCTTCAGATTTCTGGGTAAGCACATTTCTAAAAATCTCTCCTGGACCACCAACACCACAGCTGTGGTCAAGAAGGCACAGCAGAGACTCTATTTCCTGAGAATTCTGAGGAAACACAACCTTCAGGAGAAGCTGCTGGTGTCCTACTACCACTGTGCCATTGAGAGTGTGCTGACCTACTGCATCTCAACATGGTACAGCAGCTGCTAAGTGGCAGAAATGAGAGCACTACAGAGAGTGATCAACACAGCCCAGAAGATCACCAGCTGTCCAGTGCTCAGTTTGGGGAACCTGTTCAGCTCCCGCTGCCTCAGCAGGGCAACCAACATACTGAAAGACTCTTTCCACCCTGGATATCATCTTTTCCAACAGCTGCCCTCTGGAAAACGCTTCAGGTCCATCACATCCAGGACAAACAGACTGAAAAACAGCTTTTACCCCAGCGCTGTATGGGAATTGAACACTGCAAACACACGCACATGAATTTTTTATTATTATTATTATTATTAATAATATTATTATTATTATGGATGGATGGATGGATGGATGGCAATCAGATTGCACTTTGTCAGTACTGTAAGAAAAACAAACATTCTACGATGATTAAACAGTTCTGAGATAAAATGTCAGTGTTAAATATGTGAAATTATTAAATGAAATTTATAAGAGAAAAAGAGAAACCATTCTGCTGAAGTTGCTGCATTTTCCTGTTTGCCATTGAAGGTATCAAAGGCCGTCAGTTAGAACTGCTGCACCTGAGACATGTTGATCCTGGAAGTTAAAATCGCCGTCCAGCTTCTCTGGCCCCGGCTCGGTCCTGCCTGTGCGCATGCTTCTCCTTTTTCTTGGCTTCTTTCTTTGGCTTTACACCTGATTGTGCGCACTCATCCACACTGCTGTTGTGACTGAGACGCTTCGTGTTTGTAGTTTTTTATTTCTTGTTGCTCGATTTAGCGCTGTCTCAAATTTTGGGAGGTTGTTAGATAAAAGTCAAAGTTAAAAGAAAAAGGCAGTTTTAGGATCAGAACTTTACTTTATCTAATAATCTAAAACTCATAATTATATTTGGTAACTCATCCCTTGTAACATTCCTGTTTTTCTTACTGGCAGCAAAGTGTTTCCCCAGTTGCAGAGAAGCAGTAAAATTTATATGTAGTAAAATATGTGAGGCCTGAAACCAAAGAAAAACTGCACGTTGTCCTCTCGGGGTCTGAGTCCTCCTCCTTCTTCCCAAATTAAAATAAAAGTTTAAGTCTTTCTCAGAGACTTCATATACTCCCCCATGTCTCCCTCCTTCCCTCTTGGTTCTCGGTCTAAGCAGGACTCCTGGACAGTATCATTAAAACCTCCCTGTGGTCAAACTCTGGGCTCCCATCAGACGAAGCCTGTTGTTTCAGTAAACCTCAGAGTTTACACACTCAAGCAGTTTCTCCTCCACTAACCTGCCTCTGGCTCCACCAGCTACTGTCCAATAATGTCATCATTTAGAGTCTGATTACAACCCAGGCTGCAGAGAGGCACGTCACTTCTTTTTTTTTTAAACCTTTATTTTACCAGGTAAAAATGTTTGAGAACTAGTTCTCATTTACAAACACGACCTGGCCAAGAGGCCCCAATCGAATCAGATCCACTACACATAAATACACATAAACATATAAACACACAAACATACCAAAAGCAATCAATCAATCAATAAATCGGAGATTAACATGGAGCATGCATGTAAATGATGACAACTGGATAAAAACAGGAATGAGAAGAAGAATAGATGAGTTAGCATAAAGGGAGAGAGGGGACATTAATGTGTGTGTGTGATTGTACGCGTGTGATTGTGGTAATATATATTGCTCATGTTGATCACCCCATGAGTCAACTATAATCTGTTGAATTTTATGGTTGAAAGTAGTCAGAGATGTTAAAGTTGCAAGTTTGAGGGAGCTTTGTAAAGTGTTCCAGTCATTTGCTGCTGCAAAGCGAAAGGAGTTGCAGCCAAAAACAGTAGAGGGATGGGGAATGGTGGGCTTGATGTATTCACTTGACCTTGTGCGATATTTATCATGGGCTACATGAAGAAGAGATGACAGATAAGGTGGTGTCTTGCCCAGGATTGTCTAATAGATGAAGTGAAACCAGTGATGGAGCCGCCGGGTATGAAGGGAGAGCCAGCCCACCAGTTTATAGAGGTCACAGTGATGAGTATGGAAAGGCGCACTAGTGGCAAAGCAGATGGCTGAGTGATGAAGAGTGTCCAGTTTTCTGAGAGCAGTGCTTGATGCCATTTTGTAGATGATGTCGCCATAGTCCAGAATTGGGATTATTGTCATCTTGACAAGAGTGTGCCTGGCAGCATGAGTGACGGAGGCTTTATTGTGGAAGAGGAAACCTAATCTGACTTTGACTTTTGTCTGAAGATTGTTGATGTGTGTGGTAAAGGACAGAGATGAATCCAGCCAGATGCCTAGGTATTTGTAAGATTTAACATACTCCAAAGCTGTGCCATTGGCACAGCTAATCTTGGGGGGATTGGAGGCCTCATTTTTTCGACCAAAGATGATGCATTTGGTCTTACTGGTGTTAAGGTGGAGATGGAGGTTACGAAAGGACTGCTCTACAGAGGTGAGGCTGAGTTGAAGTGTAGATGCAGCAGAATGTAGTGAAGAGCCAGTTGAGTATAGGATGGTGTCATCAGCATAAAGATGGATTTGGGAACTGCCAGCAGCTTTAACTACATCATTAATGTAGATGGAGAACAATGTTGGTCCCAAGATGGAGCCCTGAGGCACACCTTTGGAGATAGTTAATGGGTCTGACAGGATGTTTCCTGTTTTTAGCTGCTGGACACGATCATCTAGATAGCTGGAAAACCAGTCACAGCAGGTGGTGGACAGACCAATGCTGGAAAGCAGACCTAAGAGGATCCTATGATTGACTGAATCAAAGGCTTTGGCAAGGTCAATGAAGGCAGCTATGCAGATCTTCTTGCTGTCTAATGCTGTAATAATGTCATCAAGGACCTTCATGATAGCGGCCATACATCCATGTCCAGAATGAAAACCAGATTGAAAGTCAGACAGGATATTGTTTGAAACAAGGTAGTGGCTTAGCTGTTTCTGAACCAGCCTCTCCAGGACTTTGGATAGGCATGGTAAAATGGAAATGGGTCGATAGCAGTTGGGGTCTGAGCCAGAGCCACCTTTGAAGAGGGGGATGATCATGGCTGATTTCCAGTCAGAAGGAAAGACAGAAAGCTGTAGAGACAGATTCTTGTGATCGGAGCAGCAATGATGTGAGCGGATGCTTTTAAGAACATTGGATCAAGTCTGTCAAAGCCAGCAGATTTATTTGGGTCTATTTTAGTGAGTTCATCCAGCACTTCTGAGATAGAGAGGAATTTAAAGGAGAAACCACTATTGCTGGAAAGGAAAGGCTGAGCATCAGGTAAGGCAGTAACTGGGCCTGGAATAGTAAAAGCTTTGGTTGAATTAACAAAGTAATGATTGAGGAGTGAAGCCATGCGGGGCTTATCTGTGATAACAATGTTGTTGAATATCATAGAGATTGGCAGGTGTGGAGAGGTAAGTTTGTTTTCCATGCAGTTCACCGTTTTCCAGAATTTCCTTGCATCAGAGCCGCAGGTGGTGAATTTCTCCTTAAAGTGGGAAATTTTGGCATTCCTGATCACCTGTGTGGTTTTATTCCGACATTGCCTGAAGGCAAGCCAGTCAGTAGAAGATTGAGAGGAACGAGCTTTTCACCAAAGGGTGTTCTTTTTATGGATGAGCTCTGCCAGGTCATGGGAGAACCATGGACTGTAACGATTTTTAGTCCTAAATCTTTTCATCGGGGCATGTTTATTGATGATTAGACTGAATGTATTCTTAAAATAGGACCAGGCATCATCTAGGGAGTGGATAGAATTGATTGTGTCCCAAGGCACTGCTGCAACATCTTGAAGAAAGGCCTGCATAACGAGTTTCTTCAGAGAGCGCTTTGTCACAATCACTGGTGATCTTTTAGCAGAGCAAACAGAGCGTATACATGCAATAGCACAGTGATCACTTATTTGGCTGAAAACTCCAGATTTGTAGTTATATGGGGTGTTAGTGAGAATGAGATCTATCAGTGTGGAGGATGAGGGAGATTTGAGGTTGGGTCGTGTAGGCTCAGTTATAATTTTGGAGAGATTTAGAGCATCAATTTGCAGCTGAACTGTCTGGGGGGTTGATCATATCCCAATTTAGATCACCCAAAAGAACAAATTCAGAGGTGATAAATGGTGCTAGGAGTTTACTAAGGGTGGTTAGTGAAGGAGCTGGGGCAGAGGGTGTTCTGTAGCAGACAGCAACAGTGAGAAAGAAACTTGTTGAGAGTTTAAGCTTTACCACCTGTAACTCAAATTGTTTGGGGACTGACTTAGAAAGAGCAACAGTGCAATGCAGATGGTCTTTGACATACATAGCTACACCACCTCCCCTGGAGGCTCTATCCTGACGAAATACATTGTAGCCTGGGATCAAGATATCATGGTCAGTGTTGGTTTTCTTAAGCCAGGATTCAGAGATGGCTAAGACATCAGGGTTAGAAGTATGTGCCAATGTTTTTAAATTATCAAAGTGCCTAGGATTTAACAGACTACGGATGTTCACATGTAAAAAACCCAAAGATTTACGATCACTAAACGGCAAATGAGTTGACGTGGGCTTTTCTGAAGCAGGCCCAGGATTTGGGTGAACATTACCTGAGATAAGTAACATGAGCATGATCAATATGCGCCTAAGAGCAATACCAAAACAATCCATTTGATTATCTTTCACAGAGGGTGTTTCTACAAGCAAAGAGTGAGAACCAAAAAGCTGATCCAGTAACATGAGTGGGTAGAGTTGAGTAAGATGAGATACCTGAACTGATAGGAAGTCCGACAATTTTGGTGATCCAGTAGGATGAGACATCTCTGTGGAGTAAAGTGAAATCCAGTGTTCTGCTACCATGGGATACAGTAGGAGCTCCAGATAAAGGCTTACTAAGAGGCTCAGGAGCAAGGGACTGAGTGTGTAGTGAAATGACAAACAGTAATATACTGAAAACCACTGGAATTTTTATCAGGAAATGCATGTCGGGCTAAGTGTGGTGGCAAGTATAGTAGACAGGCAATGGTAGATGGAAGGCCAGGTTGAAGCAACAGAGCCCCAGGCTATACTAGGTAGAAGGTTAAGTTAGTACAGGTAGAGTTCCCAGCTGCAGCAGGTGGAAGGCCAGTCTAAACTTAGTTGTGGTCCAAGCTGAAACAGGTAGAAGGCCAGGGCCAACAGAAGTCCAGGCTAGCAAATGGAAGCCAAATCCAAGTTGGCAAAGGCCTGGGCTGCAGCATGTGGAGGGCCACGCTGAAGCTAGCAGAGGTCCAGGATGGAGCTAGCCGAAGTCCAGGCTGCAGTAGGTGGAAGGCCAGGCTGATGTTCGTCCCAAATGAGTGTGGGTGAAATCAAACCAAAGCAGGAAGCAGATACAGGTCAGTGAACCTGCTAAGAAACCAGAGAAAAGGACAGTTAAAAACCTTCTGAGCTAATTTCATTACTTATGAAACCTCATTTTCATGTGAGTTCTGCCAGCAAATATTGGCCTGCTTCAAAATTTTAATTTCTCAGCAAGTGATTAGAAAAAGTTTTGAGAAATCCATTTATTTATCTTTATTACAAGATTCAAGAGATTCAAGAGACTTTTATTGCCATTTGTACTCACACCCTAGGTTTGGGTACACAAGAATTCTTGCCCAAATTGAGCTCTAAATATATATACATATATAACTAATATAAAAAAAATATAAAATATAAAAACTAATATAAAAAATAGGAAATAGCAGTGCAAGATGTATAGATAGAAAAAAGGTTACTTAAGAATGAAAAGGATGAGATTTTCATACTTACGAGCTTTATGAACTAATAAAAGTATTTTAAAGGTAATTTTATGTTGCACTGGGAGCCAATAAAGTGATCTCAGCACTGGGGTAATGTGATCACATCCTTGCTTACCTCTTACCTCGGAGGACTCTGGCTGCTGCATTTTGAATGAGCTGAAGTTGTCCTGCTGATGATTTGGATAATCCGGCAAACAGAGCATTGCAATAATCAAACCTGCTCGATGTGAAAGCGTGGACCGATTCCTCAGAGTTTGTTTGAGATCCGAATCTTCTAACCTTACACACATTATTAAGTGGTAGAAATGTTAACCTCATTGATGTGAGATCACTGTCCAGAACAGTGCGAGGTTCCTGACCTGCTCCCTGTGTTTCAGAGACAGAGCTCATAAAGATGAACACATTCTTGGACCAATAACAAATGTTTCTGTCTTCTCTCTTTTCAGTTCAAAAAAGTTTAGAGACATCCAGCAGTTAATGTCATCAAAGCGGTTTGTGAACAGAGGTCAGATCGTCAGAGGAAAATGATAATGATAACTCTGTACCATCTGCATAAGAATGGCAGGATATATTATGATTACAGTACCAAGTGTGATCATGTAAAGTTTAAAGACTGATGGGCCAAGAACAGAACCCCTGACTGAATCTGCATTTGTGCAGATCTAAAACTACTACTGAAACAGAAGAACTTTGACCCTTTAGACATGCTGAGAGCCAATCGAGAACCTGACTGTTAAACCAACTGAGTGATGAAGCCTGGGAATCAGAATGATTAACAGTGCTGAAAGCAGCCGTGAGAACAAGAAGAACTCAAACTGAAACTCTCTGAATCACTATTGATCTTCTGGTCACTGATGACCTCAATAAGAGCTGTTTTTGTGCTGTGGATGGATCTGAACCCTGATTGGTCCTCATCATAAAGACTGTAAGTTGAAATCTATTCATTCAGTTGTTTATGGACAATATTTTCAAGTATTTTGCTGAAGAATAAAAGATTAGGAATAAGAAAAGCACCACAGAAGAAGAATGCAAAGGTTTAGTGATGTCATTGGGTCACTGACCTGATGCAGTTATTCCAGTCAAAGGATTTGCAGCTTAATATGAAGTCTGACTCACTTTAATCTATTTTAAGTTGATCTGTTCCAAAGGTTTTGCTAACATGAAAAATGGGTGGCTTCAGCCCAAAGCTGCTATCTTCTGAACTGTGTATCAGATCCAGGTGGAAATACCTGGAAATAAAAGCTGAGATGTTGATCTTTGGTCTCATATTCATCTTTTAATGTCAAACCCAAATGTTTTCAGTCCACAGCAGAAATAAAGCCTCACTGTTCCAGTAACAGTGATCCCTCCACCCCTCCTCTTTGTATGGGTGCAAGGCTTCAAACTGTAGCTGATAGGCAATGATTCAATCAGCTCTGTGTTACCACTGTATTCAAGCCAGGTTTCAGTAAGAAGCATTAAGTCCAGGTTATTACTTTATTGATATCATTAATAATAAAAGTTTGTTTTTGCTAGTGATCTGAAGGTTTTAAACTGCAGGGGGTGACGGAGGTCTGAGTGGATGGAGACAGGGTGGGTTTAATGCGTGCTACCGGCTTCCTGTTAATTATTCCCTTAATATGAGAAAGTGGATTGGGACAGGTGTATAGTGATGTAATAGTACACGTGAGGAGTCCAAAGGATCAAAGATTTATAGGATGAAGAGATTCCAACATGGGAATTTTTAATGTTTACACAGAAAAGCAGTTGGAATTGATTAGGGCTGGCATTAGGACCCAGATGACATCCGTAGCACTGGGACTGAGTGAACGGTTCACCTTCTGTGATGGGAGTACCTGAGGGGATGATGCCATAGGAGATGTTTGAGGAAAGACTGAGTCAGTTTGGATGTACACCATCGTGCATTCACAGCAGAGGTCGAAATCATCAGTGAAGGAGACGCTGTGAGCAGCGCAGGCTGATGAGGGCAGGTGTGCAGTGACTGACCTGCTGAAACGCCACAGCCACAGGTGGGACACAGAGTGAGAAGAACAAGTGTTGAAGGTCTTCTGTTTGTTCTTTGTGAATGTTGCTTGCTCCCACATGTGCACCGACATGCTTCTCTAACCTGTGGGGTTCTGCAAGACTTTGGTCCATTATTACTCTCCTACATGTTTTTAAACATGGTTTTTATTGCTATTAACTGTTTGAATTTTCTGCTATATTTTACTGTGATGATTCTTAGTTTATTTTGTTGTGCAGCGCTTCATTGCAAAATGACACCTACCCAGTGTGCCCATCCCACTCTGGCCATAACACAGTGCATCCCAGCACACATTCCTGTGTGTATCTGTGAGACAGCAGCAACTTTAACTCTCTGCTCTGGGATGTGATAGTGCGCTGTTTCTCAGTGTGTGGCTTTTACATGCATTGGATGTGTTCTGTAAAGATGTTCTAGAGACCACACAGAATAAATACTGGGATCCCAGTAGGGTGAAAACCAGCACATACACCTGAGATGGACGATCAGGTGATCCTATTATAGCCACTGCAAGAACAAAGGATTTATTGTCACATGTGCATTGAGAGCATGTGCAAGGTCTGAGGGAAAGTTTAACCTTACCAGCTGCTGCAC
The DNA here is from genome assembly GCA_024447675.2 of Pterophyllum scalare. Classification (NCBI taxonomy): domain Eukaryota; kingdom Metazoa; phylum Chordata; class Actinopteri; order Cichliformes; family Cichlidae; genus Pterophyllum; species Pterophyllum scalare. The sequence continues at coordinate 71,467 of JAMQGT020012337.1, read as the reverse complement.
CCTTTCTTACTCTCAGCTTCTTTCTGGACATCTGCGCAGACCCTCACACCCACCTTATGACCACATCACGTCACTAATGCCCAAGTGGACTGAACCGAGAGGCTCAGCAGACTCGGCACTCACAGACATTTTTAGTAAACTGCATCATCAGCCGTTTACTGAGTCTACATTTTGAGGGATAAGCTGTTTATTTGTGAGTTGTTTTAAATGTTTATATCCTGGATTTATATTTCCTGTTAGGCTTTAGTTCACCTTGAGTCCCTGCTGATGAATTAAAACCGTAAAGCTGCTCATAAACACGTGAAGTTGCACCTCTGTGAATGAATGCACACACGCACTCACATGTTACTATACACATGTCTGTATAATTACCTGATACGTGTGTGCATGCAGCCACACACACACACACACACACACACAGCAAATGCCTGCTCATACATGCAGAAGTTCTCCAACTTCTGGATCTGGACACGACTCGTGCACGCTGCTCGTTCTGCAGCCGAGAGGAATGAAACATGATGAAGCTCTGAGGCCAAAATGTGCAGAAATGTCTTCACTGCAATGGATTCAACAAAAATGTTTCCACTAAAACATAGAAAGTCAACACACACACACACACACACACACACACACAGATGTGGGCGTGTGAGGAAGACATCCAGAGAGCGAGGCAGCGATCCCACACTCTGCTCCAACTCAAACAGCACCTCTGGTTTCAGTGGAGCCTCCGAACAGAAAGCGGCTCCACTATTTTTACAGAGAAACTATTTTTAGGCATTTATGCCTCTTTACTGGAGGCAGCCGCAGTTTGGCCACACAGAGACTGTGAGAGCTGCAGCTCTGAGTAAATACAAAGAACAATACACTCAGCATCCATGTCCACGCTGAGCCGGACAGACCGGTCTGCGGCGCAACACTGGCGACTGATGACAGGCCGCAACGGCACAAATTATTGGAATTCTAGGAGATTACCAGGCAGCGGGGGGTCGCTTTTAGCTCTGTCAGTGCTGGAAATAACAGGCTGGTACAGGCCAACACAGAACAGCATCATCAGTCACTCAAACCAGAGGCCCCGGGGGCCGACTGGGGGACAGCATTTACACAGAAACTCCTGAGGACCAGACAGAGAAGCTGCAGCCACCAGGAAAAGTTTCAGTTCCTCCCCTGGACTGAGGATGATCTAAATACACACACACACACACACACACACACACACACACACACACACACACACACACACACACTGTAAAACCTGTTTTCATTGGTTTATGCTTTCTTACATTGTTGTGGCTCGTGTCCAGCCTTGTGCATTCGTGTGTCCTGATTTGTAGATTGCGGTAGTTCTCATACCAAAAATAATCCAAGATGAATTTTAGTGAATTAAAGGTCTGCTCTGTTGCATCAAAGTGTTCATTTTGTGAATCTATATCGATTCACTCTTTCATATTCATGGCTGTGTGCTCCCATGGGGGCCCGCCCTGTGACAACTGCTGGTGTAGTAAGTTTGTGAGGGTGCACCAACAGCAGTGGCTTCATATTCATGAAGGATTTTTGGTGGTCCATGAAAGTGTTTCTTGGTTGTAGATTCTGATCTTGAGTGTTTCTCTGAGTGCTGATAAGGATGTTCCTGTGAGGAATGCACAATGCAGATGTTTTTTCTGTCTCTCTGATTGGGTTTTCTCTTTGACCTGATGATGACCTCATTTACTACATTTAACTTCTCAGTGGGTCTCATATTGAGAATAGCAGTGAACAGCTACCAAATGCAAGTTCAAGACTTGGAATCAACTACAGATCTTTTATCTGCTTAGTCATGGAAAATGATGAAGGCAAAGACCTCACCTGGCTATGAAACTGCCTCTCAATCGTCCAATCACATGTGACCCTTTGAAAATGAATATTATGTTTTTAAATAGCTGTAATTTGTAAATAGTTATTGAGATTCTTTTATGAAACCTCTTGAATTAAAGCTGATAGTCCAAACCCTCTAAGTGCTAAAGAAAACATCTCAGCTTGTGGGAACCAGACGTTTGGACCCATCTGAGGTGAGCCCCATCATTAACCTGGGTCTCCAACAGGCTCCTGGAGACGTGTCGTTCTGCGTCACTCACGCAGCCTCAGAGCTCAGACCGTTCTGCTGTTTCATCGGGGGACTTCCTGAAAGAAGAAGTAGTCATTGGAGCAGCTCCAGACTGAACATCATGAGACTGAGTTCATGCAAAGCCAGCTCCTCCTCCCGCTCATCCCCCAGCCTGACCTCCCCGGCAGATATCATCCTCATTCACACAAAGACAACAAGACACTTATTCTTATGGTGTGCATGAGTGAAATGCACTAGAGATGACCTCATGGCAGCACAGGACAAGAATTCAGATATGAAGTCCACTTTGTTGTCCTTATTTTTAATAAAAAAAAGTTAGAATTACAGAAAGAAATGCTGTTAAAGTGTTTCAATCGGTTCCACTGATGCTGGTGTCTGATGCTGCGCTGGTCCGTCCTGCTGACACTCACCAGACTCACAGTTCAGAGTTGAACCTGGTCCAGTTCTGCCTCAGGACTCACAAACTCATCTTTTTGTGTTTTCAGTGAGGCTGCAAACACTGGAGCTCACACTGCGACACGGAGGCCAAAAACAGGAGTGTTTGTGGCTGCTGTCTTTGTCCTGATTGGCTGGAGCTAACAAAAACTGCCCTGGTTAACATTCCCCCTGCTGAACTTTGACCTCCACACACACCCACAGGTGGAACATGGAGAGAATCCAAACACAGGTCCAATATTCCTTTGCATCTATTACCCGCTGTGAAACACTAAAGCCTCGCACAGTGAGTGTGTGTGTTTCTAAGGAAGTGCAGGGTGTGTGTGTGTGGGCGGGGGGCAGGTGTTGTTGGTATGTATGCAGATGAGAGACAGGATCCACAACAGACTCACAAACCAGATAATCATCATGTTTGTGAGGCAAGTGTTTGTGTCTCCCTCGTCCTCTTTCCTCATCGACGTTCCTAAAGCACATAAGAAGATGATCCCAGTTTTATTTATCCCAGTGACTCACTTTTTATACGTATAGCACTGACTTTATTCCAAATTTGGGAGGTTCCTTTGTTGCAGCGGTTCAATATAACAAGTAAAACACATCATGACCAAATATCTGAAATCTAAACAAATACTAAGTAATAATTTAATATAGAGTAAAATATCACATATTCCTGAGGCAGGATCATTACATCAGTGCTTCATTATGCTCTGCAAACTGAGGACTGCACATTTCAACTGTTTTTCAATGCTGTTGGAAATGCTGGTATACTTGAAAACTGGAGAAAATTTGATATTATATACTTTGTTAAGCAGAAAAAACTGATGTTAATCTGGGAAACTTTTGGAGAAGTGGGAACACTTGTGAGGCGTGGGGATGGATTTCAAAAGTGGGCAGAGTGATAACAAAGCCGGGACACATCAGGAACATATCAGGGACATTTGTGGAAAGTGGAGATATACTCCTTAATTCAGTTTAATTTTATTTATATAAAATGCTCAAAAAACTTACAGGAACAGTTTGAAAACACTTCAGATCTCAATGGGAAAGAAAAATCCTGCTGGATACCTGTACTGATATGGACCGGTTAATGTGTCAGGAATGAAAGGAGCCACATCGTTTGATGGAAATTATCAGCCTGCAGAGGCTGAATTCAAACACCCCAAAAATCAAAGAGAAAAATGATGCAGCAGCTGGAACATTTAGCTGAAATTTCATTGCAGCACCTCAAAATGGTCCTCAGTAGTTTGTGTGGCCCCCGCCTGCTTGTATGCAGCCTGACAACATCGGGGCTCCTAATGGGATGATGGATGGTGTCCTGGAGGATCTCCTCCCAGATCTGGACCAGTGCATCACTGAACTGCAACCTGGCAGCTTCAGATGGACTGAAACATAATGTCCCAGAGGTGTTCTGTTGGATTTAGGTCAGGTGAGTGTGGGGGTCAGTCAGTGGTATCAGTTCCTTCATCCTCCAGGAACTGCCTGCAGACTCTCACCACATGAGGCACCAGGAGGAGCCCAGGACCCTACTGCACCAGCGTAGGGTCTGACAGGTCCAAGGATTTCATCCTGATACCTGATGGTAGTCAGGGTGCTGTTACCTAGCCTGTAGAGGTCTGTGTGTCCCTCCATGGATATGCCTCCCCAGACCATCACTGACCCACCAAACCGGTCATGCTGAACAATGTTACAGGCAGCATAACGTTCTCCACGGGTTCTCCAGACCCTTTCACATCTGTCACATGATCAGGGTGAACCTGCTCTCATCTGTGAAAAGCACAGCACCCACTAGAGAACGTGGGCCCCTCAGCCCCCCCACCCCACCCCCGTGAACTCTGATTGTTTGCTCAGAGACATTCACACCAGTGGCTGCTGGAGGTCATGTTGTAGCTCTGCAGCACTCCTCCTGTTCCTCCTGCACAAAGGAGCAGATCCCGGTCCTGCTGATGGGTTAAGGACCTTCTACGGCCCTGTCCAGCTCTCCTGGAGTACCTGCCTGTCTCCTGGAGTCTCCTCCATGCTCTGAGACTGTGCTGGGAGACACAGCAAACCTTCTGGCAATGGCACGTATTGATGTGCCATCCTGGAGGAGGTGGACTACCTGTGCAGCCTCTGCAGGGTCCAGGTATGACCTCATGCTGCCAGCAGACACACTGACCCTAGCCAAATGCAGAACTAGTGAAAAACCAGTCAGAAAAGACGAGGAGGGGAAAATGTGAGTGTTTTTTGAGCAGTGTATTACAAATTCACACCATCATTAAGGTACAGTCCTCACTTTGGGACAGAGGACCTTCTTGTAGGGGATGGCCTTGGTGATGAGTGCATCACTGAGGGTCCTCACAAAGGTAGAAGCAGTGTGTGTGTGTGGGTGAGTGTGCATCACGCACACCTCAGTGACTATCTGTGTCAGGAATGTCAGTGTGGTGTAGAAAGGTGTGTTTACACCCCCATCCCTCAGCTCCGCCCACCCCTCAGGTATCACAAGGTAATGACACACACAGTTGGGTAAACACCCACACACGGCATGGTGTTTATGCTCCGCCTCCAGTGGCTGTCATTCAGAGGCATGTGAGGAATGTGTGAGTATGTTTTGATGTGTGGTGAGGAGACTGAGTGTGGTGTTAGCGCTGATCAACCAACTCCCCTCATTATGTGTCTGGAGCTGATCCACACTGATCCACACTGATGCATCCTGATACCTCCGGCTATGTAAAGCCGACTCCCCAGGACTGCACATATCTAATGCAGCACCTACATGAGGCTCCATGCACCATCAGGTATCGGTTTAAGATATAAAACAAACCAAACAAATAAAGCTCACATGACTCACAACACACACACCCAGGGACAGCTCTCTTAGCGTACCACCTCACTACTGCACACAACCTGTGTTATCCTGTAACACTGTTACACCTGTGGGCCTACGTACAGTCTATCTATCATCCACCCACCCACCCATCCATCCATCTATCTAAAGTTGTTTTTGAATGTATATTTTTTTGTATTTTTGCGTCTCGTCTTTTTCTTGTTGTGCGTCTCTGTGTTTGCAGGTACGTTGTGTGTCTTTTAACATTTTGTATCTATCAGAAACATGAACTCTCAGCAGAAAGCAGAAGCTTATTTTCTGTGCTTCTTTCACACGGCCGATCAACAGTTAGCAACAGCGCTAACAGAAAGCTAAAAGCGCTAACAGACAGCTCCCTGCTGAGAACAGCTCCACAGCACACCTACAGTATTACCCCTGCTGCTTAACAGTCAATATAAGAGTAAAAACAAAAGTCACATCATAACAAACAAGTTTTTCAAACATTTTTGTGCTGCTGAGTGCTGACAGTGACGTGCAGCTATTGTCTCATTGTGTATTATTGTATTCAGCGAGTGTGTTGAAAGGTGAGTCTATCCTGCAGTCGATCCTGTCCTGTCATGTTGAAGGGTGTGTGGGTGTGTGATGAATGAAGCTGTGGTGTGTGTGTGTGTGTGTGTGGTTAACTCAGCATTATTGCAGTGACACTAAAGCAGATTCGTCTGTGTGTAACCAGGATTGTGTGTCTCTGCCGGGCTCAGAAAGTGTGTCTGAGTCTGCAGCCTGTGATTCTGGGGCAGAGGGAGGAGTTCACATGAGCTACATTTGATCTTTGTGACGCGTTTTCCATGTTTTTGTTTATTTGCACCGTGTGCGACTCGTTTGGATTCATTCACAGAGGAAATCTGTTCGGCCTTCACCATCGCAGCCGACACTCGTGGGCCACCGAGCAGCTGACGGCTTTATCGTGTGCAGTGGGTCACAACCAACAGCTGGTGCTGCAGCCACTGCTGATCAGGGTTCCTGCATACAATCATAAACTGTAAACATTAATTCCTGTACAAAATCATAATATTTTGTGTTTAAGAATCACAGCTCAGTTAAAGTTCAGAGAAAATATACTGACATACACCAAAATCGTATGTTGATAGTTTGGAGGCCAATAACATCCCGACAGAAAGACAAGCCTAACAGAAACGTTTCATCTCCACACAAAGACACACAAACTGGCACCGGAGACAAAAAAAGATCACAAACTGACAAACAGCTGCAAAATGCTGTCAAACCTCATTTTGCTCTTAGCTGTTCACCTCCTTCTGTTCATGGCGAATGCTTGGAAGTGAATCATGCGTCACATGATCTCCACTTTGAGAGTTCCCCTAACAAACAGCTCTTTTTTATTTCTGTTTCTACCTGGATGCTGAAGATCAGACATGCTTGGAGCTGTTGGAGGAGGCTATTTCCTCTGTTAGCTAAGCCACACTAACGATAAGCTAAGCTAAAGGTTCACGATGCTTACCGCAGCCTTGTTTGGACCTGATGCCGCTGTTGGACCAAAGGCTCCATGCGGATGTTGTTGAGTTTTGCTGCCGCGCTGCAGTTTCTGTCAGAGTTTTAAAAAATCCTTTTGTGTGTTGTTTGTGTGTATTTATGTCTGCACTGTGCTCTGGGTGAAAACAGGGATGCAAAAGGAAACATTCTTTGATTCCACATCCCATCTGTCTCTCGGGCTCCAGACTCAATTGTTGTTCTTGTCCTCCACTTGAAGACATGGAGAGTTTACAGTTTCCTTCCTGGGGTTTGGCTGAGTGAAACCTGCTGTGTGGGGTGTTCACGGCTCCGTCATGTAGCGCTCACGCACAGGAACAATCGTACCAAACATTTCACGCCTGAATACGGCATCAGGCTGTTTTCATTGTGGCACCTGATAATAATTTATTTTGAGTCCAATTTTGAGACAGTTTAATTTTCTTTGGTCACGGTTTATTCGAGCCTTCCTCGGGGATCTGGACTGAGAAGTGGGCAAAGCTGGCCCCAGAAGAAGAGAATCCAAGCTCAGACACACTAGCAACAGAGACACAATAAACAGAATCATATTTTGACCAAAACAGCTGGAAATGATGGAAATTTAGGTACCTGATCAGCATCATGTGCTGAAATGGAGAGCCAGAGGCCGACATCAAGTGCAGAATTGGAAAGCATCAGCTGTTTCAAGATGATGCAAAACATCTGGTGTTTCTTAACATTCGGCTGCAGCTCCTCACATTTACTGTAACTGCTACAGCCCTCTTTAGAAGCAAACCTGGAAACTGAAGCAGCCACCACCATGATGTCCCTGCAGAGATGCCTTGATCCTGGATTTACACCATGCAGCCAACATTTTTTCTGGTGCAGGAGCAGCATGTGTACATTCCAGTTACCCAAAGATGGTCACGCCTGGCTGAATGAGGACCCCTAATTCCCAGAGTGGCTGTGAGATGGAGACTTTAGGAGCAGGGTGCCACCTGGATATCCTTATTACATATAGATACACATGTTCACTGAAGCTCTGAAGATATTAGATGCTCCAAGGGAACAAGCGGAGGGATGATATCATCTGAATTACTACTGAGCGCATTTATCCCGGGGCTGGAGGCTGGCTGGAGGAGCGGTTTGCTCTGCACAGGTCACCACAGAGCGACAGGAAGCCCTTCACAGACAGCCACTGACCTGACATCACGTCTGGGTCATAGCTGGAAACCAGCGCACGGGGTGAACGTACGATGTCCACAAAGAAAGGCCTCATGCAGCCAGGGGTCGGAAAGCCTGTCAGTAATGTACACAGTGTATATTATTCTTAACAATGTTATCATGTAAGCAGTGATAAAGCTCAGGGATGATGGTGCACGCACTCTGCAGTGTTTTCGCTGTGTGTTCCTGTGTCGTCTGCACAGATTGGAAGTCTTTATACATCCCGTTTGATGCTAAACCAACGAATCTGTTCATGCATTAACTGAATGTCAGCCTATTGCAGAGATGCAGAAATGCAGAAATGCAGAAATATAAGGTTGGAATTATAATAGCTTGCAGGCGTGGATGGCTGTGGGAAACATGGCCAAGTAGTTCTTTGAATCATAGGTTTTCCTGATCCGTGTTTCCTAGCACTCTGTCTGGAGCATGCATGCATAATTGATGCTTTGTAGTGAACTGCACACCTACACAGAGCCTCGAGTTCCCAACTGGACTCTCACACACTTACAGACATGGAAAAGTTAACATCGCCGGTAAAGACTGGAACCCGTTGCACTCTAACGGAGATAAATGTGCCTCTTTACTGTTATTCCTTTTTCAGTAATTGCTGCAGTTATAATGTGGAACTCAGGCAAGACTCTTCTTCAGTTTCTAAGACCCAAATCAGGAAAACGGTGACTAAAGGCTGTGTTGGTACCACATGTGTAAATAAAGGTGAACAATGAGTTCTTCCTCACGCACCTACGAGAGTTCAAAATATGATGAAAAGCAGACGTCAGCTTTAGCCTCTTTAAGGTTAAAGGTTTTATTTCCAGAGTTTGTGCTCATTTCACGTCCTCTGAGAGCCGGCCTGATCCTGACTGATGGATTCACTGTGTGCTTGTTGTTGTGTTGCCTGGTGACCGTCTGACAGTCTGACATGGGAATCAGTGGTAATGCACCTCGACCGCAGATAAGCCTAAACACACTGCGGGGGTATTTATGTGTGTAATGAGCAGGTAATCACACTTAACTTCATTCCTCCACGCCCAGCCAATCCAGACGCAGGGTGGTGCCTTAATCCACCAATTATTCACCTGTCTCCAATTAGATCGTCTGTGCGCACACACAAACACACAGAGCGCTCGTACACAGGCTGCCATCGCTGTTCTGGGGAAGGATAAACGAGCTGTTGATCTGTTGGGTGATCAGCGCTCTGAATCACTTCAGAAACAGGAGATGTGTTTGGAGGCGGCGCCGCTGACAGACTTTCATAAACCTTGTGTCTTAATGCCCAACACGAGCTGTTTTGATGATGGTGACAGAGCAGCTGAGCAGCTTCACGGTAACGACAAAGATAAATGAATCATGACACTCTGCTCTAAACACTAACCACACATGAAACACTTCATTAGAGACCTAAAACTGGTTTCTGTGATTAGATGCAGGAGGTCAGGTGATACTCAGTGACTCCAGACCCCCCCCCCAGCACTGCAGAGTAGAGCTGCAGCTGTTATTCTGTAGACCATCTTCATCCTGCATCTATTACTGGAACCCACTTGTACCTGGTGGCAAAGCAAAGTGCTGCGGCTGGCGCCGCTCTGACCAAAAGAGATTGTGAGTCTCTTTAGAGCAGGTTCAACAACATCAGTGTCACTGGCTGTTATCCTCGCTCTGCCTTACAGCTTTGATCAGGGTGCAGTTGAAACTGCAGTATTTGACAAAAACAGCAAAGCTGATGAATAGCTGCCCGCCGCAGCCAGAACACATGCAGCATACAGGGCGTTCTGGGAGACTCCATTTGGTGCAAATTACACATGATTCAGCTCTAAAGTCATTTACGTGAGAAAGCTATGTGATTATGAACCTTTCAAAAGGAACACTGATCATAAGGAAAGCTGGAACTCGGAACAGAATGTTCCCCCATCCATCAGAGTGGACAGGACCGGACTGGAACAACATGCTTTCCCCCCCTCGGGGGCACAATGCTGGTCGGCCGGTGCTGATGAGGCCCCTGCGGGCCGGCGGGGGCCGGCAGTCCTCGTAGCCGTGCTCACCGCTCTTCATGCAGCGGACCACCGTCCGAGCCCTGCGTCGCTGTATTTGCACAAAACATTCCCAGAGGCTCCGCGGCCGGTGGAGGCAGAGGTAGTGGGAGCAGCGGTGGGGGGTGGATGCAGAGAAATATCAGAAATTCTGTGGTTTGTGTCAGGCTGGGCGAGCAGAGCCGAGCCCAAAACATCTTGTAAAGAATAACAGCGGAGGAGAGTGGAGGGCCTGGGCGGACGCCATGTTTGTGTGTTGGTACATTCCTGGGGAGTGTTTTCTTTTTCCCGCTCTGTCCCCTCGCTCTCCATCTTCTCAGGGTCTGGCCGGGTGGGGTGGGCACGGATAGCTGTGGTTTGGTTGGCGGTGGCAGTGTGAGGAGGGGGAGGAGTGTTTTGGATGGAGTTGCAGTTTGCAGGAATCCCAGCGGGCCACTATCAGATTCAGCATCAAGCTCGGACCCTGCCTTTAAAAAGTGAAGACAACTCTTGTTTTGTTTTCTAATTCTTTCTATTCGCTCGTCCGCCCGCCTCCTCCCCCACTTCTGTTTTTCTAAAGAAGCCTTCCTGCCAAGAGCTGAAACAATAGCAGAGCTTTCCAAAGCCTCCCTGGCTTTAAACAATGCCATCAATCACAGCAAGGGCAGCCGACACACACACACACACACACACACACACATTTATGAAGTGCAGCTCGTCCACTCGCTGTTTAACTCTTCACGGGGACGAAGACGGAGCGACTGTTAAAGGCCAATGAGGGCTGAAGCTTTGGGGCTGAGTGAAAACATTACAAAGAAGCCTGTAAGTCAGGACTCGGGGTGAATTATCAAATCTGTCAGCAACAATCCAACTTTGGATCTCACCCAAAATCTGTTTTAAAGTATTTCCTTGTGGCTCGGAGTCCCAGAGGACACGTCTGTGTGTGTTTGGGGATTCATTTTCTTTCTTTTAAATGAAACGTAAAACACAAAAACATGTTTTCTTCAGACGCTGAAGATTCAAGATCTGCACTCTCACGTTTAAACAAGCACTCATTGTGATGTTATTCATCTGAACAGCTTGAAGGAGACGTTCCTCCTGCGGAGCTCAGCAGGGGTGAATGATGTGCGTATATATCTCCATCTAACTTTAGTGATTCTGCAGCGCACGTGTTTCTCATTCACTGGAAGCTCTGATGCAAAGTGTTCGCCTGCCACTGGAACAAAAACCCCTCAGTGTCTTGCCTGAGGACACTTCAGCATGTGGAGAAAACAGGAATCAGACTAGCAACCAGCAGAGCCGCAGCTGCTGCCCGCAGCTCCCAGTTTTTAAGGCTGCCGTGTTCTCTGTGCGCTGGTGCAGCAACGCACTGTTTTGGTGCTACAGCAGGATTTCGCCAACACGAGCTATTCAACAACAGCAAGGATTGCTTCATTGTTGTGGTGGAGCAGTGTCAGCTCAGACTGTCACAGCAACAGGCAAAGCTAGTGGATGACCAAAATTTAAGCGTGTGGACTTTAAGGCTGCAGTCTGTGTTCTCCTGTGAGGTGTGAATGGGACTGTGGGCTGCTTCTGGCACATTTTCAGTGTCACTTAATGATGTAAATTAACATGACGTAACCTTAGAAAGGTAAAACGCTCAGTCACTGATGGCGTGACACAAGACGCAGAAACTGCACACTGATAACATGGAAACACATCATTTATAGGGCATTTCCATAGACTCTACATAAATATGGCCATGGTGCGTGGGTCAGAGAAGTAAAGAGTGCCTTAAACCTGCGTTTTTTTTCTAATGGCCACCTGAGGAAAACTGCTCTGCTTGGAAAGTTTCAAGCTTTAAGCCTTCATTGTGTTTATTTTGTAACTTCATTGCTTCAAGATGGGAGTTCAATAATCAGTGGGTAACATCATCGTGTCTATACCCATGCTCTGGATGCAGCCTGTGGCCTCTTTATGAATCCAGTCTGAAACGTGAGTGGGGATCTACGCTTCTACATCAGAGGTATGACGTAACTGCAAACCGCTCTGAAACCCTACGTCAGCTACGTCATCTCCCTGGAAATGTAACCACTCGCTGCATCAGTGCACTACTCTGAGGCGGGGTGTTAGTGCCAGTATTTGAACCGTTCAGCAGTTTTTTTCCACCACGAACGCACTCGGTGCTTGGCCAAAAAACGGGTTCAACTCGGCCCCTCAAGCTAGCTGGTCTCGAACCAGGAACGCGTGACGAAAGCGGCAGTAGGGCGTGACTCTGCCGTCTCAACATGAAGTTTTCTGCCGCTATTTCACTGCATGGTGTGTGTTACATGAGAAAAGCGATGTGATTTTCTCGTATGTGAATCAGGTGTCCAGACGAGAACCCGCCCACAGTTGTACATAAAGGATCAGTTCACAAAGCGCGGTGGAAACGCACACTTGTTCTTAAGCATTTCGCCGGTTCATTGAAAGCGACAACAGCACTCACCTGGTGTCAGTTTCAGTTTCCACCTCGGCGGTGGAAAAGCAGTATGATTGGCCTGCTCGATGAGTCCTCCTGTGCATTTCCAGCTACTTTTCCCCACAGTTTCATCAGTGAGAGAATAATAATGATCGCCTCAATATAAGGAACAATAATCACAGCGTCAACAGAAGGACTCACAAATGTGAGAAAATTCCTTGCAGGAGACTGCTGGAACTATCTAAATGGATGTGACCAAATGTGGAAGTGGAAAAGCTCGCGGGATGTTTGCCTTTGAAAGCAACTGAACACAATAAAGCGAACAAAGGGAAAAACGTCCCGGCGTTTTATTTGTTTCTACTGTGGCTGGCACCGCATGGAAAACACAGTAATTAACACATGAAGCGCATGAAGCACCAGCACATGCATGAATGCCGGGTACAGCCTTACGTTGGTTACGTGGTCTAAATCTAAGTCAGCGTCGGCCCGCAAAATCACAGCCGACTAACAGCTCGTCTTCGGCATTAAAGGAAGAACAGACATGCAGCGAGAACATTCCTTAATGCACTGTGTGGAATTCTGAATATGTGGAAATATAAGCTTTAAGTTGCTTTCATTATTTTATTATGTACCCCAAAGAGTTTTCTTCATCGCTGTTTTTTACCCACATCTGTTTCTCAGAGATTCCTGGAATACCAGTCACATAAATCACAGATCCCATCATCGAATTCTACGTTTCTAAGGTTTGTGTACTTATTCAAAGTTATCTGTGTAAACGGAACGCAATCAGCACACCATCAACCACTTTTCATTTTCTCTTCTGTTTGGTGGTGAAGGCGGGAAACTTTCAGACAGCTGACAGAATTTAGCATATTTATTTTCAAAGATGAGTCATGAGTCAACATCCTGTTCACTTTGCTTCATTTGGCACACTTTATTTAATTTCTGACGACTGAAAGTTGTCGACTTTGAGGAGCTCAGATCTGAAATAATTGGCTGCATTTGTGCAGCTGCTGCAGTTTTGTGGTGGAGCTCAGTGGTTACAGTGTGAAGGCTTGAACAGAGAAAAAAGCCAAGTGTTTAGCCATAAAGTGTGTGCGAAACCAGAGTGAGTGGACGGAGGGGTTGTGGATCATGTTGCTTTGATAAGTTTCTGTGTGTGAACTCACACAACTGGCAAACTGTCCGAGCAGGGCAGGCCTCAGGGAGAGCTGTCACAGAGGCCTTGGCTATTACTGATTACAGCCGGCACTCCCCATCAAAACATTGCATCTGGGGTTCCTCCTGACCCCCCCCCCTTCCATTTAAATGCAGTCACGCTGGGCTTAAAGCCTTTGGACATGAATGCATAAGTGTGAGAGCTTTAGCAGCATTTACCACAATAAAAGCATAAACTTGATTCTTGGACAGTTTATTTGTGAAATATAAACTATCTGCAGATTTGCAGCCTCGCCTCAGCTGACGTTAGCCAGCAAACAATAAGCTAACAGGTCATACTGGCCACCAACCACGGTGCTGGGTCATAACCACTGGACTCTGCCCCCCTGTCCTGACCCCCACCCTCGGGCCCTGTAAGGCCAGAGCAAACAGAGCAAACACTCCTCTGCTCTGATGGCAGGACTTTAACCATTGACTAAAAGGGGGAGGAGGAGGAGGAAGGAGTATGCGGCTAGTAAGAGCCCCCTCCCTGTGTAAACTCATCAGGTGAACTCTGACCAGCTCGGTCCTGTTTCTCCCTCAGACCCTGCTGCGTCACTCCTTCTTCTCCTTCTGTCTAACGGCTTCTCCTCCTCTGCATCAATCTGCAGCTGCTGCTCAGGTTCAGAGCCTCAAACAGCTGATGGAGCGTGCTCACTTTGACCTCCACCTGCAGCTCGACTCTATAGATCCATATTATTATCGTCTTATTTTAGGTAAGGATTTGACTTCTGCTTTCATGCTTTTGTTTTTTGAAACTATTCGAGATCAAATTCTGATTTTTCTTTTTTGCCCATTGTCTTTTTTTTTAATCCTGTAATTTAAAAATTTCAGGATTAAATCAAGGAAAGTTACATAACTTTCATGTGACTGTGTACCATGGCCTGAAACGCACTGAATCACACACTGACACATACCCCTTTCCTGATGAGGACACACACACACTCTCTCTTTTATTGTTGGGTATGAACACAAACTGACAACAAATTGCAAAGTGGAACCCGGCCCAGAAGCACGCAGTGATTCTACTGCAGGAAGAGCAACAGGTGGAAATCTGCACACCTTTGTTACCTGCTGAAGTTCAGGCTCTGGCTGCTGGTCTGGGGTCAGCATACATTCAGCTGTAACACTCTGGGTTCCTGTCATCAGTGCAACATTTACACATGCTGATGTATCAATAAAGGCACCTTTTGACTCAGTTATTAAAATTATAAAAACACAGTAAAGAAACTGATCATTTTAATCTCCTCATTTTAGATGCTTTTGAGATAAGATCATCCTTTATTTGTCCCACATCGGGGGAAATTTACGATAATTTAAGATCTGCAGATCTTGTGAAAAAGTGAGACGTTAAAACACACAGGCAGCACCAACACACCCTCGGCCCACCCTCGGCCCACCCTCTGGGCACGATTTCCTTTTCAGCAAAAACTTTGCATCTATTCATTTGTTTTCTTTATAAATCCACTTTAAAACATTATGTAGCAGCAGGTCATGGAGAACAGGCACTGATTTGTAAATAACTGAGCTTATATTTAATATTATACTGCAGTGTATTTCTAACACATGTAAGAATCATAGTTTCTAAGTTATAAGACTTTTTGTCCATTTTTGACCAATAAGTCATGAAGTTGATCTGTATTACTCTCTTTAACTCACAATACAAAACACATCGAGGCGACTGTTTGTTGGGATTTGTCGCTATATAAATAAATGGAGCTGAACTGAAAGGATAAGCAGAAGAACATGGGTGGACGAACAGATGGATGATGGTGGATGGATGGATGGATGGATGTTTGATCAGTTTTATCAGAATTCATCCAAAACTGTTGTGTTTACAGACAGACGGACACACAAACACTTCCAGAAACACAACCTCCCTGGCGGAGGTGAAATGTGAACAAGGTCACAGGTGTAAGACCGATTTTTCTCCTCCTCAGAGGTCAGAGGTCAGCCTGCAGTGATGGTTCATCTGTGAGTTCCTGGAAGTCGGAGTGCAGCTGAGGTGCATGAGTGTGTTGAACTGAACTGGCCTCAGCGCTGAAGTGGAGGAATTTATCTTATCTCTGTTTACTGTGAAAGCGGCGATGGGGAGCAGCCGCAGACCGGCACCCAGTGACTCAACTTCTCCTCCAGCTCTGAAGCCCACTCGTGTGCCGCTGTCTGCAGCACGTTAATGGCAACATTACCTGTGAATCAGTTACTTCTCACTGCACCAACAGTCTTTATGGAGAGTTTCTGACCAGTCATG
The DNA here is from genome assembly GCA_024447675.2 of Pterophyllum scalare. NCBI lineage: Eukaryota > Metazoa > Chordata > Actinopteri > Cichliformes > Cichlidae > Pterophyllum > Pterophyllum scalare. The sequence goes on along the minus strand of JAMQGT020012337.1, from coordinate 55,513 downwards.
AATCAATACAGTTGCTATTAAACTACACTGGTTTCTCCTGTGTGTCACCTTGTGTTCAAGTTGCATTAAAAGATGCTGGACAGTCCAGTCCTGAAGAGTCCAGAACCATCAAAGACTCTGCTGATCGTTTGCACTGATGGGATGTGACATTTATGGTTAATGGACTAGTTCTTACAGAGGCACTTTTCTTCTCTAGCTGAGCATTCACATCACTTTACACAACACGTTTGCATTTACACAGTCACACACATTCATGCAAGCACTTCCTTCTATAGCCAAGATCTTACTATCTAACATTCACACACATACTCAGAGACCAACTTGGGGTTCAGTATTTTTTCCAAGGGTACTTTGGCACATAGACCTCCTGAGCCACAGACACCCCCACAGACACCTTTCATATGTAAAAGATAAAGTCTGATGTTTCAGGGTGGCATGGTGATGCAGTTGATAGCACTGCTGCCTCATTAGAGGAGACCTGGCCCGCTGTGGTCAGTGTGGGACTCCAGCTCCCTCCCGCAGTCCAAAGACGTTCATGTGAGCTTAACTGGTGATTCTAAGTTGGCTGTAGATGTGAAAGTGTGTCGTGGTGTCGTGGTGACGCATCAAGGATGTACCCCACCATGCTGGATTAACTGTCAATGCCCTTCTTTTTTTTGGAATTTCTCCTGTGAAACATTTCGATACCTGCAGCTTATACTGTGGTTAATGTGTTTTCAAAGGTCTTTACACACACTGTCATATTCCTGCACCCAAAGCAGACGTTTCTGTGGTAACATTGTTTTTCATAACAACAGGAAATCTCAAAGTTGTTGTAGTAATAGCAGTAAACATGTAAAACCATAGAATGGGAGCTGCTTTATTTCTGAGCTACAGTTACAACACGAATGACAGGAGACGACGTCTCAGCGTCCAGCCTGCTGTTCAGGTAAGCACACAGCTTCAGGCTGCGTCTCCGGTGCTGGTTTACAGTGTTTTTAGAGCTTCTTCAAGAAGACTGATTTCCTGAACTCCACACTGACTTTCATCGGTGAACTCAGCCGAGGAACCAAAGGAGACCTGCTGACTCTGTTGGGGGCCAGCCTTCACCCCCTCCTCCCACAGCTCCTCATCGGGCCGCCATCGGGCAGCTTTTTCACTTTTATTAGCGAGTGAAGGTTAAGTTAACTAAATTACTTCACACTATTTCAAATTATGTATGTTATGTTAAGCACTGGGTGTGTGCTCCTCAGCAAGTTTCCGGAAGCTGTCTAATTAGAAGTGGTCTTTGTGGGGGGAGGGGCCTCAGGATGAACTGAGAGCCAATAGAAACAGAAAAACCTGTGGCCCCAAAAAAAGCTGCTGGAAACACACACACACACACGCACACACGTGCGCACACGTGCTCTACACACACACACGTGCACACACAAGTGCTCACACACACGCACACTTGCTCACGCACTACACACACACACACACACGCACACGTGCTCACACACACACACGCACACACACACACACACACACACACACGCTCTCACACACACACACACACACACACACACACTCACACACACACACACACACACACACAGGTAAGTCAGCCGGTAGCTGATGCTTCCATCCTGCTACAGCATCAGGACAGCTGTCAATATTATAAAATAATTTATAAATATATAAAAGGTAAATAAATAAAGTAGATAAATAAATAAAAAGCAGTTTACATGAGCAGTGCCTGTTTTAGTCTTCAGGAGGTTAAATGATGTTTTTCGTGTATGTGTGTGATGATGTTGTGTGTCAGATTGTCCAGCAGCAGCTGCTGTTTGCCTGTGACTGGATTACTGTAATAGTGAAGATGCTTCTCTTCATCGCTGCATTTTAAAGAAATGTATTTTTGTTTATTTGCTTCCTGTTTTTTCGTGCCCTGCTGAGCTGGGGATATTTTAGCCCCTGTTTCCCTCAGTGATGTTAATGGCATCTGAAACGGGCCTCAGACAAAGGTTGGAGTTACCTTCCACTAAAGAGCAGCAGAAGCCAAATTTCAGTCCAAAGATATTTTGCTGGTCTCGTCTGAAAAGCTGAAACCGTGAAAGCGTCGCTCTCAGGAGAGGAAAACAGGAGTGCAGTTACGTGGTGTCCCTAACAGCAGCTTACGTGTGAAGGCCGGCTGACGTGGCCGCCACAGCACGGAGCAACACCAAAACCACAAAACAGGAAAAACAGAAAAGTTCCTGCTTGAGATCTCGGATCGAGCGGCGCTTCCTGCTCTGCACCTCAAATTCTTCTGCTTCATTTGATCCACACTCAGCTGAAAACTGATTTAGCATGGTCTTAGCTCTTATGCTCAGCCTGCATGATGCCAGTTTCCCCACTGTGGCATCAGACAGTTGCTTTTATTTCTGGCTGCAGCAAATTAGAGGAAAAAAGTGTATTTGTAGGTTTTTCAGCTCCAGCATTTCTCAGTGAGGGACAAACATATCAGCTGAGGGCCAGATTTGGCTTCTTTGTGCCCTTCACTGGTTAAAAGAGGGACTGAGATCATGTACAGGTTATTAAAATCTTTGGCCTTGAGACTCTGTCATAAGATTTTCATTGTGAAGTGATAGCGATGCCTGGAGCCTGGTTTCTGTGTACGGCTGATGCCTAACATGTGGTTTGATGTGGACTAGGAGCACTAATAAGACAATCACCATTTATCTACTGCCAAAAACATTCCCAGGTAGTCGAAATAGTTTGACTCTCTTGGCCCACTTACAGCTGGCCAGAAGCGACTCAGCCCGAGTCCAGTTTGAATGAAGCCCCAGAATCATCCCACATATGTCCGGGTGCTCACACTGAGTCAGGTCTTTAACATCCAGAGAGTCTGCAGCTGGTCCAAACTGGACTAACCTCACCCACTGTCATTGGACTGAGGTTAAATTCAGCCGTCACTTAGTCCTCTGAGCCAGGCTGACTTTAGTCTTTGATGTAGGATTTTAATTAGTTTAATCATCATGCTGCAGCATGAAGCTCAAACGCCTGTGTTTAGTTCCACTTGTGAACTTCTGTGTTTGTATTTTATGTGAATGTTCAAGTATGTAAAATAAAAGATCGAAAGGAAAAGGAGTATGATTGGCTCCCAGACAGAGGCTGATGTGTTAGATTATAAGCATACGGAGGTCTTCCTATTTTAGGTTTATTTTTAAAACATGAGAACGAAGGCGTCCGTCACAAACCGAGCTGGGCTGCAGCTCAGACCTGAGACAAGCTTCACTTTCCCAGCATTTATTCCAGCAGCAGTGACAGAGTCTTTCTAATCATTATTTCTGTTTTATGCATTAAGGGAACCTCAGAGCGACACTGAGAACAATAGAAGAAGAAGGTTTCGCTGTGCAGAACAATAAGCTGGTAATAAGCTGGTCAAACCACAAACAGCAGCAGAGACCGAGGGCGTAAATAAAAGCCTGTTTCTCTCCTCCAGCTCTTCATGGGAACTCAGCGTTTGGTTTTACAGACAAACTGCTTACTCATGACCGATCTACCACAGTGACCTGTCACCCCCGCTGCATGCTGGGATACCTTTCAGACAGCACATCGCCCAGCAGCAAATTCAGATTCAGCTTCCTCATTTGTGTGTTTAAATAATGCCCTGTCACACTGCATCCTGTTCTGCAGCAGCAGCAGAGAGCAAGACAAAAATACTTGAAAGAAGATGTGACAGCCTGTGAGGTCACCGATGTGGGGGCGGAGCTCGACCTGCACAGACTGAGGGTGAACCTGAAAGTGGTGGTCAGCGTGGTGTTTGCTGTTCTTCGTGCTGCTGAAAGAAAACAGCTAACAAATCAGATCCCTCTTGGGGTCACGGGGGTCTGGAGCTCCTCCTCCTCCTTCATATGGTGGGACCCTCACTCTGAATCACCACGTAGATAATTAAAGCCAATTAATGACCTGTCTTTGGACTGTGGAAGGATGCTACTGTAGCTGGAAGAAACATGCAAACTCCACACAGAAGGGTCACAACCAACCAGGAGGTTTGAGCCCTGAAGCCTCTTTCTGTGAGGCGACCACTGCACCACCATGCTGTCCATATTAATTAGCAATTATCCATGTGATGCGCATAGCTAGTGCTCACTGATAAATGAGCAAACATCAACAAGGCAGCAGCCAAAATACTGAACTCGCCTCTTCTTAAAGCTGCATCAGAAACCTACAGGTGGCGTGCACAGTGGCCACGCCCCTTTTATAAGCTGTATAGGACCTAAACTTTCCACAGGCAAAGTTTGTGCGTTCTTCAGGAGTCATCAGGAGCAGCAATAATTGTGTTTTATTTGAGTGTGAACCAGGAGTGGAACCCAGCGCTCGATTCCAAACGCATCACGACACATTCAGAGTGACACCGAGATGCTGTCAGCAAACACAGCAGCCTCTGGTGGATGGGTGGCTCCAGCTGTTCTCCCCACACTGTAGGAGCTGCAGGAGTGGGTGTTCCCCTCCGCGGCGGGCTGCCAGAGGCCTCGCAGGAGCACTAATGAGCCGTGCAGTGAACCGAGCACTTTGGGAGCAGGCCGAGAGCCAGGCGCTGGTCATAATGCTGTGAATTATTAACGCTGAATATGAGTGTGCAGGAACACTAAGAGCAGCGGCGGAGTTATCAGATTCAGCTTCGAACTCAAATACTAAACATTTATTCACCCGTTCAGCACACAGTTTGTTCTGGAAATGCTCCAAGCACGTTCCGAGCTGAGCAACTGTAGGCTGTTTATTTAGTCTTTAGCAGGAGCGCAGGAACGCGAAGAAAAACAGCAGATAAAAATGATCGCTCAGATGCCGTGTGGCATTCTCATGTGGGTCATTATTTTGTGTTAGTTTGTGCCGATGCCGTCGTTTCATTTATTCTACAGTTTTGTGTGTTTCAGGTTTCCTGTCTGTGTTTGGAGATTTCTGTCTGCGAGGAAAATAATAAAGGTGTTTGTTTGCATTAGACTGGATACCAGTCACAGACACACACAGACACACACACACACACACAAGATGCAGATTTTGGGATTTGTTTATCCTGATTTGGGAAAGGTTGACTTTGGCTTGGATCTTGACCTGTTGGACCTGAAACCTGCTGTTCATGATTCAGGACCTTTACTTGGAACTCGTTCTTAAATTTGACTCAGGTCTTGATTTGAACCTGACTTTAGACCTTCATCAATCCATTCTCTTCCGCTTATGCTGTTCAGGGGGGCTGGAGCCTATCCCAGCTGTCATAGGGCGAGAGGCAGGGTACACCTGTACAGGTCGCCGGCCTGTCGCAGGTCCAACACACAGAGACAGACAGCCATTCACACAGTACCTGCATGTCTCTGGACTGTGGGAGGAAACCCACGCAGACACGGGGAGAACATGCAAACTCCACACACGTTAGACTTCAGACCTTGTAAAGCATAAAAACACAGAACACATTCATTTTCTTTCATGGGCCCAAACACTCTGTAGCTACACAAAAACAGGTAATTAAGTAATTTCCCTTCTTGAGTCATTATGCAATCTGAAAAATCTTTCATCTTGGTAACACCCCCTGCAGTCATCTGCAGTTGTGAATCCACCCCCTGAATGAACAGAGCCATAAGTTTAAAGTCAGTGATCAGCAGGACATCAAAACTTCATGTTTAGAATCAGGAAAAATTGATTAAAACACAGAGTTTTTTTTCCGTGTTAGCTGAGCTGCTGTACCGGAACATGATGAATGGCCCTGACTCACCCCAGCAGAACACTAAACAAATGCCATGCTAATACACGTTATAGGCCACTCGCCTACATCTTTACTACAACGATGAGTAGATACGCCATCCATCACTCAAGTGAAACTGTTGTGAACCTGTACTTTGTGCACGCCTCACTGAAACAACACAAATGGCTCAAGTGTTTCCTGCTTCTGCTGCTGACGGGCTCTTTGGGGGGGCGGGGGCAGAACAACCACCATCTTTGCTGTCATGGAAGCCGAGAGGTTTCTATTAAGGATTCTTCTCTGGCAATACAAATGCAGTTGGATGACCACCGTGCTGCAGGTAAAGGTGAAGCTTAATTTTGAGTTGTTCACTGCTCCTTCAGCAGCACCTTCAGCACCTTGAGATCAGATCTCCCTTTGTGAGCGGGGGGGGGGCTGCACCGATGCACATGTGCGTGTGCAGTATCGCTCGGAATAAATTCCTGCATCTCCGCACTGATGGATGGGCCTCCGCTATACGTGCCCGTGTTTGTCTTTATTCTGCCATAAATGTGGAATGTGGAGTTTTATTGGGAGAAGCTGCAGATGTCGAGCTTACACTGTTTACATGCACGAAGCCTCTGCGCTCAGTTTAACATCAATATCACGTCATTTGGGGTGGGGGTGTGAGAGGGGGTCTTGGAGCTGCGGTAAACAGGAAGCGAGCTGAAGGGTCTGAAAGCCGTCTCCCTCTCATTGTTATGATTTTTACTGTTTAGAGACGCATTTTCTGGCCCAGCATCACCAAAAATACCAAACTGTGTCCTCTGGTTGCTGAGTATGAAACATCACATGTAAAGATATGATCTCATAGAACAGTTGGTGCAGTGGAAGGACGTGGGGGGGCAGCTCCATGGCCAGCCTGTGGTTTCTCATCTGGTGAGCGGAAAGCAGAGGAGGACGTTTGATGTCAGTCTGACCGGTGGAGTTGGTGCTTCTTGTGTAGTTTGTGTGTTACAGACAGACTTGACTCCATCATGTGAACATGCTCAGACCTGCTGGACTTTCAGGTTTGGGCTCATTTCTGACCGCCTGACACAACCAGACCCTCACCTGAGCCACACCTTGGTCATCATCTTGTGTTGGCTCATCAGTGTCTCACAGCAATTACACGTATTCTTCTTCCTCCGGCTACAACCAGAAGCTTCTTGCTCTCCCACAATGCCTTGCTTTGTTTTGGCCATTTCTGAGATGCTGGCAGAGAGTCGTTTCAGCGAGTCAAACAACAAGTTTCACATCCAATTATCTAACAAAGAAATCAAAGCTGACTGTAATTAGGCTTTATAAATCACGATGGTGAGGCGGAGAGAGGCAAACAAACAGCAGCTTTATCACCACCCTCCAAATCTGAGCTGTCAGGGTGAAGAGAAAAGGATGGAGATCAAAGTCGCAGCTGATGTAGCGCTGAAACACAACACGTCGAGTTTTAAAGCGCAGTTCGAACGTGTTGAGGCCGCCGCGGAGCGACACAGCTGCGGAGCAGCGCAAAGTGAGTTCTTGGCTGTGAAACAAGCCTCCATCAAACGGAGCGTGGAGAGTAGCTGACGGCGCTTTTACTATCAATCTCCCGCTGACTGTCTCATAAATCGCTCCAGAAATGTGCCTCCAAAAGACACCAAAACAAATATTTCTCCTCCGAGCCTCCCTAATGTTCCTCCTACAGAGCCAATAAATGCCAACCAACTTAAAGACAGTCTGTACAAACAGGGAGATATATTTCCCTGCTGTGGCTCACCACTCCTCTCTTTGTTCCTCTCTGGAGGCTGAAAGTGAGGCCTCCCAGCATAAATAGCAAATAACTGTGGTATCGCAGAGGATTAAGTTCTGCAGAGAGAATATTTTATAAAAAGAGCTGGCTCCAAATTCTAGATTGGCAACTTTTCTCTTGTTTCAATTTCACAAATACTTCTGAAAACCTGTTTGGAGTGATCCGAGGAAGGAAACACCTTCGAGTGTCATCGAGCAGCTTCAGCTTCCTGCTGCCCATTAGTATGAGATATAGCATGGTTTCAGTTATACAAGTGAACGCCTGATTCAGCAATCTCTCCCGATACCGTCCCTGCTCACCACTCGTTGAGTTTCTGGTGCGCTCTGAGTCTGCACGCCACAACAAAGACCTGCAATTTCACCTGACGACTGAGGTGGGTGATTATCAGTGATTGTTTCCAACAGGCTGTGTGTGCATGCACAGAAGAACAATTGCAAGCATCACATTTCAGTTGTGTATACTATCATGCCAAATGTTCCCACTCAGATACCACAGGATGTTCCAGTCCCAGTGCAGAACCATGAGAACATCAGGGACACGTGATGCTGGAAAAGCATGCTCCTGGCTGCACTCCTGATCTGATGCCTTTGGGTTTGGACTCTGGAGGCTCTTACTCTGAAATCTTGGGTCAGTCTGACATGGATATTGATGTTTGCTGCTTGTGCAAGTTTAAGCTACACAGTGAAGTCTCAGATGTGCAAGTACTAGTGGTCAAAATGGGATTCCAGGGAAAAATCAGGAAGTGGTCCAGATGGACTCGAGGATGAGAACTTGAAGGGGAGATTGGCCAAATTTCAATTAATTATGTTTTCTTTTAACTTCTATGGCAGAACTACAGACATTTTCCCCTCATATTAGATATTAACAGTCTGAACAAAGTAATTAAAAAAAATACTGGACTCTCTGCTGTTAAGAGGAGGAAGAAGGAGCCATCATCAAAGAGCAGCTTGCAGTCAAAGATTTATTCTATGGAAGCTGCACACTGAGCTCAAACACAAGGGAAAAGCTGGATGGAGATGATCCAGGCTTTGCACAGTGCAGCTGAGGTCACACAAACAACCAACAAAAGCCCATGAGGTCCTGAGCCACTTTCGCTCTACCGCCATGATGGCCAAAGCCTGGCTAACCGCTGATCTGGCAGCTGATTGATGCTGGACACAACACTGTGTGTAGGCTAGGAGGAAGCAGTTTCTCTTGGTCAGTGAACTGTTTGCAAGCTTTAGACAGGTCTCAAGATGGTCATTCGGCATTATGAATCTGCACTCTTGACTTTTCTTGTGAGCGAAAGCAGAGGTGCATCTTCTGAGGTTGCGCCAGAAGTCGGTTCCAGCATTCTCCACTCAGGCCAGAGAATCTCATTTTCAACAGCAGAGCGATCCAGGTGGAACAGCGCTGGAACCTGCAGGCAAAGCAGTCCACATTGCTTCAAATGGAAAACAGATAAATGTAACTGGCAGCAGCGCTGATGGATACGAAGTCCGTAAAGATCTCCACACATTCTGACAAAACGCTCGGAGCTTGCTCTTAATTGCGGCCATCTTGAGGCTGCCAGTCTTTGGCCTGAGGGTGAAATTCAGCAGGTCACAGCGCTGTGGGCTCACTGGCATATTTAAACGTGCTTTGAATGTGTTTATTAAACTGGTCAGAAACTGTTGTTTCATCCAGCTGTGAATACTAAGTTGTTACAATCTGATTTTGTTTGAAAAAGTTACCTCTGATCAGCCATCCGCATCATCATGTTTGTGTGGCCTCCACCTGCTGCTTCCAGGTGAGCATGGACTCCCGGGGGAAGGTGATCCTCATCACCATCGCTTCTGTCTTTTCTAATCTTCCCATGAAGCACAGCAAAGCTCTGACACTCCAAACTTATGACTGGTGCTGTACTTGTTGTGAAAGTACACAATTTCACCAAAGGAAGCAAGATGTCTGAGATGTTCAGGTGTGTGGAGCAGTTTCAGGACAGGTAACCTCACAGCTTTAAAGACACTGTGTCATGGTCCTGGGTCCTTCTGGCCCAGTGTGTTTTGTTTGTGCTTTGTTTTGCAGGTTTCTTTTCTGGGTTGTGTTTTGTTGTGGGGTTTGGTTGTGTTTTGATTTCTAGTTCCTGGTGTTCCCCGGTGTTCAGTGTCTAGTCCACGGCTTTGTTCCCTCGTCTGACTTCCTGTTTTATTTTGATAGTCTTCTGGTCCCTGTGTGTGATGTTCTGTTTTGCTTCCTTGTCATTGGTGTTATGTGGTTCACCTGTGTCCCCAGCTGTTTCCGCTCCCCTCATCAGCCCTCTTGTGTATTTAAGTCCTGTGTTTCCTCAGCATTGATTTTCCCGCTGTGTGCCTGTCCGTCTGAGTCCGGTTTCAAGTGTGTGTTTTGCGTTTATGCTGGCTTCCTGTGTTCGACTCAGCAAATAAAGCTTTAATTTACAGTAAGCTTTCTGCCTTGTGTATCCTGCATTGGGGTCCTCCATCCTGCCTGCCACAGTGTTTCATGACACATTGTTCTCTTTCTCCTGTAAACTTCTCCAGTTTTCCACCAGCTTCATCACTACCAGGACAGCGTAAATGTCCTCCTGAACTCTTTATAGCTGTTGCAATAATTGTGTGAGCAAAAAGGCCAGCCTCTTACTGGCTGGATTGCAGACACTGCCCAGATTCACTAGAGTCTAAGAGAGGCTGCAGCATCCAAGCTGAAAGGATTGTGCAGTGCTGCTGTAATGACCTGAGAAAAGACCGCTACAACTCTGTCCAGTCTATAGAGAAATATGATGGACTGCTGCCAAAGGAATAAGAAGCCGAGTCTGTGCAGTTTGTGCATCAATATTTCTTTGAATGTTTGGTCGTTCAGATGGAAGAGTACCTGATGATTATGGGAACACCTGCAGTAACTGATTAGAAAACCTCCGTTTCAAAAACGAGATTCAGCGTCGCTGCAAACCGAGTGAACGTCCTTTCACCAGCCTTTTCTGTTTCAGTGAACAAACAGTCACAGCACCGCCTGTCCTTTCAGCTCCAGTAACCTGCTGCTCAGTTAACTCTGGAGTCCACGAAAAGGGCCGGTTAAACTTTAACACAGGCCAAATAGAAAAAGTGGATAGCCAAATAAAGCAGATAGATTGATAGAGGCACCGCCACACTCGCCACACAACATGTCAGTGAAGTGAAAGCACTCTGAGACTGCAAATACAGGGAATGTGAAAATAGCCACGTTTTCCTGCAGCCAAGAGAAAGTGAGCAGAGCTTTCTCACACCAACACTGAGTCACTGAGCTCGAACACAACCTGCAGTGACTCCAAACGTGCTGTCAAACTTTTTGCTTTACTATTCAGCTCAGATGGATCGTACCTGTGCCTTTTGTGCTGCCCTGCCCCAAAAAAGTTCACCTACTGATAAATCCAGGTCGCTATAACTGTAGAAGAATCTGGGAGGTTCATATTTCACTTTGTGACATCGCCTACGATCCACGTGTGAGTCCAGTCAGCATTATGAGAGCAGCGTGCATGAAGCAAAGATCACAGCACGACTTTTCTCTGATAAGTATTAAACTTGTCACCTGCTTATTATGAGACGTAGAGACGACAGCACCGTCACCTGCAGTCTGCAAACTACAGGTGACGGTGCTGCGTCTGTAGAGTCAGTTTCCACATGAGAAATGTAAGAAAGACTCGCTGAGTCACGGAGCGGCCGTGAAACTGTGGGAGGCAAATGGAGACCGTTCACTTTCAAAGTAAAAGCTGCACCTTTAGAAACATGTTGGATTCAGCTGTAAGGCACAGCTTTTACTTTGAAGGCAAATGTTCCGGTTTGCATCGCAGCTTCATTACAGCTCAGAGAATAAATGGTTTGCAGACAGGTTACGCTCTTTCAAGCCTGATGTGGGTGATCGCAGCAATGTGGGAGCGATCCCAGCGCTCACAGGAGGTTTTCAGTGCAGCACCTGCAGCCAGCAACCACTCGCCAACAACTTGCCAACCGGTTGCCAGGAGGTTGCCGATCAGTTTCTAGGCCTGCGTGACTGAGGCCTAAACTAACTGCTTGCTCAGTGCTCTACATCCTGAGTTTCACTGACCAGCCTTGCTGAGTTCAGTCCACTGCTAATGACAGATGATTTATCCAATCGATTGCCAAGTTATTTTGAAAGTCCTGCCCTCTTCTAAAGTTTCCAATTACAACTTCCCAGATGTTCTAGTGACCAAACATCTGGTGTGTCTGTTTAAATTACCCCACTTACAGTTGACTCAATTGAAACATTTTCATTTTTTAATGATCAAATTATAATTCTTGTTCCTTTTTCCCCGTTTCTGTTTTAAATCACTTGTCTGCAGGATGCTCTTATTGTAGTTTCTCTGCTGTAATGACACTGACAGTAATCATGATAAAATGAAATGTATAAACAACAAAGAGGGCTCACAGCAAAGTTATTCTTTAAATAAAAGACCTGAGCTGTTCTTCCAAACCTCAGCATAACACTCATCACCAGCCAAACATGTCCTAAATGTTCAAATGGCAGCGATTTGTCAGCTGTGAACCTGAAATGAACATCAGTGCGCTGGACTGTACGAAAGGATTATTAACACTGAAGCCGGGCCAGCCGAGCCTGGACTCAGAGAGCAGAAAGAGAGCTGGCCAGAGCAGGCTTTCTGGACATGAAATGGAAATAAAGCAGAGGAGTTCCAGCCGCTAACAGGCTAATGCCTTCCATCCGCAGGAAGACTCTGCAGCCAACATCAGATCCTCTCTCTGATCCAAAAACCAAATCAAAGGCCGGTGTGTCTTTACACACTCTGAGATGCCTCCAGCCGAGACCACAGCTTGTTGAAGCTACCAACAATATGGAGCTGAAATCAGCAGACTGACTCTCAAACACAGGCTGATGAATGGGACGTGGACTGGTTCTTATACAGTGCTTTTCTCCTCTGCAGGAGCACGTCTTATTCACCCATTCACACAAACACTTTCTAGCATTCACACTCCAGTAAACACATCGGGAACAACTCAGGGTTCAGGATCCTGCCCAAGGATACCTTGGCATACAGACTGGAGCAGCCAGGGCTTGAACCACCAACGTTCTCCCTCCTGAGCCACAGCCACCCAGCAATAATGAGGACATAAAGTCACAGATGACATGAAGAAAACGGGCCATCTGACAAAGCTGTCCTTCCCTTCTTTCAGTGTCACAGGAAAGCAGGAAATAGAAAGAATAAAAGACCAGGAGGGGCAGAGAGGGGTCTACTGATGAGCTGGTGGCGAACTGGTAGAAAAGAAGAGAGAGAGAAAGAAGGGAAAAGATGTTTCTTACATCATGAATTCCCCTGATTCCAGTATTTGAGCTAAGCTGGACTAAACATTTCCCATACCTGTGAACTTTACCTCGGTTTTATTTTAGGTCGTGGTTTTTGCTTCAAGAAGCTGCTCTGACTGGTTGGCCGTGACACTGGTCGTATTCATCGGCTTTACTTTACAAATGCACACTTGTTTTCTTCTTTCAGCTGCTCATCGGCCTCCACCCCCCAGCATCCTCCTCTGTCACACCAACCCTCTGCATGTCCTCCTTCATCCATGAACCTCCTCTGAGGTCCTGCCTGCAGCTCCAGTATCTCCACCCTCCCTCCTCTGCACATGTCCAAACCATCTCAGCCTCTCTGACTCTGAGCCGTCCCTCTGATCTCATTTCTAATCCCGTCCATCCTGCTCACTCCCAATAAAGATCTGAACATCTTCAGCTCGGCCTCCTGTCTTTGTGTCAGAGTCACCATCTCACAGCAGGTCTCACCACCATCCTGTAAACCTTCCCTTTCACTCTGGCTGCTCTCCTTCTGTCACTGCTCACCCCTGGCACTCGTCTCCACCCGCTCCACCCTGCTGCACTCTCTTCTTCAGCTCTCATGTGTCTGTTGCTTTGGATGGTTGAGCCCAGCTATTTAAACTCATCCACCTTCACATTATTTGCATTCTACAAATCATATACAGATGTCGATGGTTATAATTGTTTAGTCTTCACTCTGTAAATATGAAATGATACTAGCTGCTAATGTCACAATAAATGTCACATTACCATAGAATGAGCTTAAAGGCCTGTGTCATGGATTTGGAGTTTGGAGTACATGATCAACTTATTTCCCGTTTGTTGTTCAAATAGTTAAAGACCTTCTATCTCCTTTCCTAATCACTTTTCCTTAACCTCAATAGAGAACTCCATGAGTTTCAGGAAAGGGGTGTAGGAGAAGTGATAAGGACTTAGGAAAAGAATCCAACTTAGCAGCGTGACCCCGCACGTCAGCCTGCTGTGTTACACCTACAACGTACAAAGATGAGCTCCAAAAGTGCAATTCCCTTCACCCCAGCTGTGGTTTTATCCAGGTCATATAAACAAGGGAACCATGTTTCTTAATAATATAATTATAATTCTGCTCCTCAGTGATGAAACAGCAGATCAGTGCAGGGCGCACAGACCAGCCGCCTTCTGTCTGAACTCTCTGGTGTTGAATAAGAGTCATTAATGAGCCTGACTACTGTATGTGGGTGTCCGATTAACGTCTGAGTGCTGCAGCTATGTGACAGCTATTTAACAGCAGCAGTATCCTCATCAACACAAGGACCAGACAGGACCTGACAGGATATAAGGTTCTGTGCTCTTCAACATATCATACAGCTGTTACAGCTGTTACACACGGATGTCAGGTTCATACGGTAACAACCTGGATAAATCCTGGACCATACACTGTCCCAGCAATGAACATAAGAGTTCGGCCTTTCATCAGAAACACACCGATTCTCCTTCAGACTGCTCTCATTTGCTGTTTCCATGGAAACACAGGCCTGACAGTGCTAAAGGCTGCGATACAGTAACGCACATGATGCCACCTGAAATACACAGGACCATAAACTGATCAGGTAATAGATCAATTAGATCAGATCTGCGTTCTTCATGTAGGGCAGCAGCTTAACAAGAAGCAGGTGTTATTACAGCAGCTGATTTTCACCTGTGAGTTCACCTGTCAGCTCACCTGTGAGGTCACCTGTGAGTTCAGCTGTGAGCTCACCTGTGAGTTCACCTGTGAGTTCATCTTTCAGCTCACCTGTGAGTTTACCTGTGAGTTCAGCTGTGAGTTCAGCTGTGAGTTCACCTGTGAGGTCCACTGTGAGTTCATCTTTCAGCTCACCTGTGAGTTCAGCTGTGAGCTCACCTGTGAGTTCATCTTTCAGCTCACCTGTGAGTTCACCTGTGATTTCACCTGTGAGCTCAGCTGTGAGTTCATCTTTCAGCTCACCTGTGAGTTCACCTGTGAGTTCAGCTGTGAGCTCACCTGTGAGTTCATCTTTCAGCTCACCTGTGAGTTCAGCTGTGAGCTCACCTGTGAGTTCACCTGTGAGGTCCACTGTGAGTTCATCTTTCAGCTCACCTGTGAGTTCACCTGTCAGATCACCTGTGAGTTCACCTGTGATTTCACCTGTGAGCTCAGCTGTGAGTTCATCTTTCAGCTCACCTGTGAGTTCACCTGTGAGTTCAGCTGTGAGCTCACCTGTGAGTTCACCTGTGAGGTCCACTGTGAGTTCATCTTTCAGCTCACCTGTGAGTTCACCTGTCAGATCACCTGTGAGTTCACCTGTGATTTCACCTGTGAGCTCAGCTGTGAGCTCAGCTGTGCGTTCAGCTGTGAGTTCACCTGTCAGATCACCTGTGAATTCACCTGTGAGGTTCGCTGTGAGTTCACCTCTGAGTTCAGATGTAAGTTCACCTGTCAGCTCACCTGTGAGTTCACCTGTGAGGTTTGCTGTGAGTTCACCTCTGAGTTCAGATGTAAGTTCAGCTGTGAGCTCAACTGTGAGTTCAGATGTAAGTTCAAATTTGAGTTCACCTGTGAGGTCAGCTGTTATTTCACCTGTGAGCTCACCTGTGAGCTCAGCTGAGAGTTCAGCTGTGAGTTCAACTGTCAGCTCACCTGTGAGTTCACCTGTAAGTTCACCTGTGAGTTCAACTGTGAGTTCAGCTGTGAGGTCAGCTGTGAGTTCACCTGTGAGTTTAGCTGGGATTTCACCTGTGAGTTCACCTGTGAGTTCACCTGTGAGTTCATCTGTGAGTTCAGCCTGTGAGCTCACCTGTGAGTTCACCTGTGAGCTCACAAGGCACTGTGTTTGCAAATAACATTTATAATGTAACTGTTCTCATGTCGTGGTCATGTTTCATGTTTCAAATCTCCAACACACCAAAGCAGATTTTCTTACAGCGGTAGAACAAAAAGATGTTTGCATGATATGTTAGCAGCACACAAATATGCCATGCGCACAGGTAACATGAATCATTACCTAGACTTTCAGAATAGTAAGACATCTACATTCCAGCCCTCTGGAATTGACCATATTTCTCTTTCCATACTTAACTAAAGTGAATTAGTATAAGTCACAGGTCACTAAATACCCTGGCTTAAATGAGGACTTTGATTTTACAGCTAATAAACGTTATTTTCCTTTGGAGATGGATTCATAATGTGTGTGTTATCGTGTTTGGACTGAATGTTTCGGACTTGGTGTTGATGTCCTCCTGTTGGTGGAGCTTCACCGGTGCAACAGTCCACTGTCACCAAAGATGGAAGCCTAACATTAGTGGAACACCACCAGGAAAGCTCCAGCACAGAGCCGATTCCCTCCCTGACGAAGGCTTGTGTGCCAAAATGTGAGCGTGTCAGTCGGCCCTGTTTCCCGTTGTCACGTAGTCTTGCTGATCAGTGTTTACAGCAAATTTTGTCATTTCTATTTTTCCTGCTTCACAGCTTGCTTCTCAGAGACCTGCTGAGGGGTGTCGCCCACCACGTGTGACTGAAGCCACCTGTACTGTTAGACAGACACTGGTGAGATTTAGTTTCACATGAATATAGTATATAAAACCTCAGTTAACATCACACAATGAAACATATGACCAAAAATGTGAAAAAGCAAAGTAGAAACGATAAAAAGTAAACTGATTATTTTGTGTGCACGCCTGCATCTGTAACCTTCTTCAGAGCACGCTCCCCTCCCTCTGCAGCCGGGATCCACCCTGTCAGCATTCCTGTAGTTTATGTTACAGTGTCAGGATGATGCAGTCACACGTGCATGTTTGCAGGCACATATTTCATGTTGAATCAGTCATATTTCAGTCAGTGAGCGGTGCCATCAGGAACATGTGGAAGTCATCGAGCTCTCTGCCAGCTGCATGTTTCAATCAACCTGCTTGGCTTCGTCCTGCTGCCCTCAGTTTCTCTCATTTTCTACTATCTGGGCTTCTTTTTGTTTTCTAGTCACTCCTGCAGTCGAGTCCTGTTTCCAATACAGCTCGTTCCAAGGATTACACTGTCATTTATAATGTTTATTCATGCCCTTGGTTCTTCTGTCTTCTCCGCAGTGCCGGCAGCCACAAAAGCTCACGCATAAATGCATAATGGACTCTGGCCCTGATTTTTGAATAGGTTCAATTGTATACAGCTGCTTTTACAGTTTGCTTCAATAGAAGTGCGTGTCATTTAAAAGCGGCTCATACCAGCATTTACAGCTGCAAAATCTCACTGCACAGTCCGTTTACTTTAATCACAGATGCTCTGATCCTGAGTGGCAGCTGGAGAGGGGTACAGGAAGCTGAACTACATGAACTTTCTTCTAGTCACAACTTCTCTCAGGATGCAAATGTTTGCTGCCCAGATCTGTTTGTCAGTAATCAGGTTGATCGATGGCCCAGAAACTAACTCCTCATCATCATCGTTGGCCCTGGGTTCATCTTCATCTGCAGCATTAGATAGCACGATGTTGCTTCACTGGCACACTGACCCAGCATCACACACTGAATTACATCTCCCAACATTTTCATGCCTTTTATTCTATGATGAGATTATTTGGGTTTCATGTGGCCGAAGAGTGCAGCTCCACATCAACTCTGGATTTCTTTTTGTTTTTCTGGCTTTCGTACTCGAGATGGATCACTGGTTTATCCTCGCGGTCACCCTTCTGTATTTGTTCTCATCAAGTATTTTTGGACAGGTTGAGATTAGGAGCCACAGACTGTGCTGCACTGAAGAAAGGTGGAGGCATTGCAGTGTTTGTTAACGGCAGAGCAATTGTTACAGCGAAGGAACGTCTCTGTCTCTGAACATTGAACTCTTCAGCAGTGTGCGCCCTCACCACAGAAATTGTCCATCACCATGTTTACATCCCACCATCAGCTGATGGAGTTGCAGCATGTGACTTAATAAATGTGACTGCTGCTGAGGCTTTCATCGTGTAAAACAGGACACTAAAACTTTAGGCCTTCTGCGCACCTGGTCCTGTTAACACCTTAAGTTATGGCTCAGCGGTGGTAGCCCGTGCAGTTGTTGAACCATCGGCCGGCTGCAGAGAAGAGTTCTAACACAGTGAGAAGTGTGGACTGCTGCCACCATCTGCACTTTTCATGTTTTCATCTTTGATATTTTTTTCACACTTCACCCATTCGTGGTAAACATTCACGCATTTGACCAACTCACAGCATCGTTCACGTCAAAGAATGAGCTGGTGGGATTTTCGAGGACTGCACGAGAGCACATTTGTGCTGGCTGATAGCCGCTCCCCGTAGGTTCTCAAATACATCTGCACCGTACCGTAAATTAATCATGAGAACGTCCCTGCAGTCCAAAGACTCCTGGTTTCCACCAACTCTGTGAGGAGCTGCAGTCAAGAAACCAATGAGGCCTTGCAGGACTACTGGGGTCTTCTTCTCAACCTGGACTGGGCACGGTTTTCCTAACAACAAGCCCTTGATAACACGTCACCTGAAGGTCCTGCTCAATGAGAGGAAGATGGTCTTCAGGTGTGAGGACAAGGTGAATGGAAAAGGGTACAGTGTGACGTGGACTGCTGCAGGAGGAGGTGTGAGTGCTGTGGACTGTTTATGCCACTTCAAAAGAAGTCCTTCTTCCTGACTCCAGACCAGCTGCTGTGAGGGTGCCGGAGAGCCTGGTTCTTACCCAGCTTAGCTTGCAGGTGAAACGTGCTCTTTCAATTTGTTTGTCAGCCTCATGTGGCTGTTAGGTGTACCTGTTGCAGGGTGCTCACTCTCACCTGGGTGGTATCGGTGGCACTGTGATCAAAGGAAAGCTGTCACTGCTTCTACTGTCTCTGACTGCGGGAGTCTCACTAAAAATCATGAAGGCATTAAACAGAGTGTGTTTCAGCCCTGGGTCGCATGTAAAGGTCAAAGGGCAGGAAAGGCCTCCCAGTTTTGTGTGACTCACACGGTGTTGCTTTGTGCTTCAGGGCAGCGACTCCACATCATAAATGTTCCTGTTTCTCCTGTTGTCAGGACTGTGATCTGCACCTCTGCATGAAAGAACCAGCGGTGCAGTTTTATCTGCGTCCTGTAAAACTCTGTAGATGCAGATCGGCTCTGATATTTGCTTTTATCTCAAACACATTTTCTTTTTCTTTTCAGAGCTAAATAACCATAAATCTGATGTTTCTTTGCTTTTCTCTTGATGGATGTGTTGTCTTTTTCATCTTGTAGGAGCAGTTATGGATCTTTTATTTGCCCCACTGATCAAAATGTTTGCATTTAAGATTCAGACTCAGCTGAGCTTTATTTATGCAGCACCTTTCACACACGCAAAACCAAATAAACACCAGAAAGAGGCGATAAAGTCGCCTCTTTCTCTCTGGATGGTCCCACCGCTCGATCAGTGTGTTTCACCTCAGCTAACTGCAGCTTGTTCAGTATAATTTTTTCCAAACCATTAACACTCATCAACCTCAAACACTCAGCTCTGGATTTCTTATCGAGACTTCACACATGCAGCTTTTATTGAGGAAAAATCCCCCACAGCCGAGCCGTGGGAGCAGCTCACACACACACACACACATCAGATCGTTTCTGTCTGGAGACGTTTTTCTCCTGAAATGAAACTGCACACTCACATTTATCTGATCGGGTTTTAAGCTGTTGAGATAATTCTAACTTTTATTGTTTGATTCTGGGTTGTGCAGATGATGTGCTGCTGCAGGATCGAGAGTCTGACTCGAGCCGACGTCTGAGACGAAGATCTGGACCTAAAGCTGCCTCTCAGGACAAAAACAGGAAACCTGGTGGATCATTAACCTCCAGCTTCACTGCTCTCTCACCTGTGAATATGAGAAGAAAGTATCAAAATTAAAATAGTCTTGTATAAGCTCAGAGAGTGTATCCAAATACATTTATTCTGGTATTGTACAAATCTGATCTGCTTCTATTTCAGTGGAGTTTTTCCAGTTTTCCTTCGGGTCTCTATGCTCCACTAAATCTCAGAGGCAAATATTGGACTTTATGTTTCACTGCACTTGTGAAGCTTTGGTTACTTTACAAATGAAACCTTTTTCATGCCCTTCCTACCCACCATTAGGATTTTTGATTAAGATTCTGTGTACTTTTGTATGCTGAGAACTTCTCTTAGTTCTTCAGCTACATTAACTTTTGAAAAAAAAAGGACCTGGAACCTTGGATCAGCTATAAAAGCCCAAAGCCGAGAACAGGCTGTTTTCCAGCTCTTTTTTTTTTTTTAATCTAAGCTGCACAGTTCCCACAGACTACAAACACAAATACTCAGGTGCAGAATTACAATAGTGATGTTTTCTCTCTTTTTCTTAAAGCCCTGCTTTGTACAATCTGCACACAGATGTATAATGCAGAGGTTAATATATAATACAGGTCCTCATCAGGCGATACAGCAAATAGCACAAGTCCAAGTATTAGCACTCACTGCCAAAGTTGAGACACGGTGCACAGAAGGAAGGCCAAAAAAGAGGCTATGCTGCCTGACATGGCAACGTGTGCTAAGGTCACAAATGTATTTATGTAGTCTGTAGGTGATGAAGAGGACAGGGGGGTGATGAGGACGGGGGATGATGAGGATGGGGGGGGATTAGGATGGGGTGATGAGGACGGGGGTGATAGGGACAGGAGTGATGAGGACGGGGGTGATGAGGACGGGGGATGATGAGGATGGGGGGGGGATCAGGATGGGGTGATGAGGACAGGGGGTGATGATCAGGATGGGGTGATGAGGACGGGGGTTGATGAGGACAGGAGTGATGAGGACGGGGGTGATGAGGACAGGGGGATGATGAGGATGGGGGGGATGGAGTGGGGTGATGAGGACAGGGGGTGATGATCAGGATGGGGTGATGAGGACGGGGGTTGATGAGGACGGGGGATGATGATCAGGATGGGGTGATGAGGACAGGGGTGATGATCAGGATGGGGTGATGAGGACAGGGGGATGATGAGGATGGGGGGGGATCAGGATGGGGTGATGAGGACAGGGGGTGATGATCAGGATGGGGGTGATGAGGACGGGGGATGATGAGGATGGGGGGGGATGGGGATGGGGTGATGAGGACGGGGGTTGATGAGGACAGGAGTGATGAGGATGGGGGGGTGATGGAATGGGGGGTGATGAGGATATGGGTGAAGAGGACGGGGTGAGGACGATGGTGGTGATGAGGATGGGGGTGAAGCACGAGCAGCTGCATCGTCACACGTACACGATCTGTGCTGTGAAGGACTCAAACAAACCCAGTTTGGTCCTTCTCAAACTTTCAGGGAACTTTACATTAAACTCCTGCAGATTTTAAACATTGATGCCTATAAGGACTGTCATACACTCAAATAGCAAAAAGCATCTAATCAGAGCTGTACTATTGAAGGCTTTTGTTTTCCTTCACATACTCATAGTGGACTTTATTCATATTCTTTATTTTGCATCATGAAGCTCATTGCTGTATAATGTACCAGCTAATGTAGTGCATTAACCTGAGAGTAAATTCCTCAGCTGCCTGTCATCCAGCACTGACAGCAGTATAAACAACAGCACAACCTTCGACATGTTCACCAGTAAAATGTAAGACACACATTAATGCGGCCGTAATGACAGAGAACACGTGACTGCACTGTGAAGTCTGAGTGCAGGACTTTTGCTTGTGATGCAGTTTTTTTAAAGTTCTCTGGTGAATACGAGTCAAATGTGTGTAGAGAATATGTGCTGCACTTTTCTAACCGCTCTCTGCATTGTGCATTACCAGCTCATCGTGTTTGCATGTAAACTCTGCATGCAGAGAAACAACAGGGCCCAAAGCTGCTGGAAGAATTCAGATTTTTAGTTGATTTTCGTCACTTTTATGTCAGTCCAACGTTACTGCAGATGTTGCAACGCTGCAGACTGAACCTTTAATGCTGAAGAATGACACCTGGTGAGAAGCATTTCTGGCTGAGCGCCCCCTTTTGGCTGCAAGAAATCTGAGCAATACAATAAAGTTGTTGCAGCAATAAAAGAACTAAATGGAGAAATAAATCCAAACGCACAAACTGAATCTGATAAAACGAGCATCTTTTATTATAGTTCAGATTTTTTGGTATTTTATATATATATATATATATTTATTCATATATATATTTATATATATATATATGCTTTTTTTACAATTGAGATGTAAAATTTGAAACAAAAGTTGGTTTAACATCAGAGTTTGTAAAAAAAAAAAAGAAAAGAAAAAAGTGCTTCCTTCTTCCTCGCTGACACACAAATGTCTAAAAATCTTTCTCAACATAACAACCAGAGGTCAAAGGTCATCTCAGAGGATCAGAAGGCACTGCTGCATGAGTCATGATTCACCAGCGGGAAGAGGAAGGAGATAACATGTTGCATAGACACCCTGTTCACATTTCTTTGTTTCTCTGAATGACCAAAAACATAAAAGCAGGTATGTGCACAGAGCCAGGTGTGTTTCTCTGCTCAGATCAGTACCCATCGAGTGTCCCAGCAGAGCTGTGCTTCCACAAATAGTGCATATGAAGAGCTGCTTCAGTGTCTCCAGAGAAACCGCGTTTCTGCAGAGTCCCATCAAACCAGCTGCTTCTTCTGCAGATACGTGGTTTCCCTGAGATGTGATGCAGCAGGTACCACAGTTTCAATTCCAGTCGTTTTTTTCTGTTTTAAAGTTTGTATTTTACTTTGGCGTTCCATCAGCAGAGGCAGGGCTGGGCCATCACAGGAGGAACAAACTTGTATCTCCACCTTCTTCAGCTTCAGGGAAATAAAAATTTGCTTTTGTGCCTTTTTCTTATCACACTTTTAAATATGATTGATTTTGTCCTGATTATTTTACTCCCAAAGCCTAAACAGTGGAGATACGAGCTTTCAGTATTGTGGTTCACAGTGTGTCAGTGAACAAAAACCTAAAAAATTGAGTTGTTTTTTTTTCTGATTTCTTTTATCTCACCGGGGGTGAAGTTTGTATCACGTGATCAGATTATCATCCAGCCCCGCGCGCCTCATCCGAGGACAAACAGGAGAAAATGAGCACAAATCCACGCAGTTATATCATGGAAATAAACATACATACAAGTCGAGTTTCATAGATCTAAGACAAGTTCGTAACTTTGTATAAAACAAACCAAAATCATTGAGGAACTACGTGCACAGGAGGCTGGTCCGGGCTCGTCACCGCCGTGCCCTACCTTAGCTGCACTGATATGTGGGGTCGAGTCTCTCAGTCTGTACGGGGATAAGGCACCAAACAGCCAGTCCTCTGTTGTGTGGATCTGCAGGGGGAGGGGGGACGAGCTTATCGGCTTTTGCACAAAAGTTTTAAAAGGCACATGAACACTGCAAAGAAAAAAACAAAAAACGACTGAACGAGTCACGCTTTCTCCTGCAGGTGAGCGCGAGTCTTTCTCAGTCAGTGAGAGGATGGTGAGAGGAATTCACCTGCTTCCAGGAAAAGCTCATCGGTCCTGTTTCTATAAGCAAATTCCTGAAACAAGAAAAAACCAAAGCGGCTTCAAGTTTACTTTGTTTTCTACATAAAGTCTGAACGTGTCTGTTTGCACTTTGGTTGATGTTTTCACGGAGAAACTTCGAGGAGAAAGTGTGAATGTGAGGACTCCGTTCAGTCAGATGTTTTCGCAGTGAACAGCTCAGCTGCCTCAGTCTCCTCTCCGCTCTCACTCTGTCCGGACGAGCGCAACCAGCTGCGTGTATAAATCCAGCAGTGTAGCAGTCCATCTCCAGTCCGCTCCCGGCCCGGCTCCGTGCTCTCTCAGCTGCCCATGGGTTTGAAGGAACCGTCCGGCAGCTGTCTGAAGATGCCCCGTAACGTGTCCAGCTCGCGGGTCAGGTGCTCCACCCTGCGCCTCAGTCTCTCGTTGTCGGTGGTCAGCTCCACCACCTTCTGTTGCGTCTCCATGTTGCGCATCTTGGCCTTGTCCCTGCTCTTGCGCACGGCCACGTTGTTGCGCTCGCGCCTCAGCCGGTACTCCGGGCTGTTCTTGTCGACGTGCTTCTTGGCTTTCCCGCCTCCCCTCTGCTGATCTAGCAGCTTCATGCTGCCCTGCTGCGAGTGCTGGTGCGGGTGCTGGTGTTGGTGTTGGTGTGGGCTGGGCACCGGGGTCGGCGGGGGTGTAGGGTGTCCTGGCTGGAGGTGCATGGTGGTCTGCGCGCAGTGCGCAATCTGGTACTGGAGGTGCGGCATCTGCTGCTGCTGCTGGGAGTACTGCTGGGGGTGTGGGTGCGGGTGCGGGTGGTGATAGGTGGGGGGCATGCCCGGGTTCAGGTCCTCGTCATCCCGGGGCTCCTGCTTGATCGCCACCGGTCGGATGCGCGGCGGGTTGTGCTCGTAAAGCGGCTCCATCTTAGACTCCATGTAGTTGGACATGTAGAGCTGCTGCGGCCCCGGGCCGCATGTCACCGGGTCGTACTCTCCGTTCATCATCTTGATCTTGTCCTGTCGGGAGCTGTGGTGGAACAGGTCGGCCAGGAAGTCGTCGTTAAAAGCTGACGGATCGATGTAGGCGCTCAGATCGATGGAGGTCTCGCTGTCGCCGATCTCACCACCAAGATCTGCCGGATCTCTGTAACCGGAGGTGGGCTGCTGGTTCAAGCTGTTCATCAGGGGTCGAGGTGCGACCTCGTACAGGTTAGAGAGCTCCATTGAGAATCTAAACCCGGGCAAGCATGGCGAGGAGCTCCGGGAATCCAGTTTGCGGAAAGTCGGGTCCTCAGCTGAGAGGGGGTCACACAGCTGCACGCATGTGCGGAGCGGGGACCCGGAGCTCGGACAGATTGTAACAGTTGTACTGGCGGTTTGTGCGCGGAGAGAAGCGGAATGAAGCAGCTTCGGGCTTTATTCTGCTGGGCTGATTCCTCCTGCTCTGTAAACTCTGAGCTGTCAAACTGCTGTTATATACAGCAGGCAGGGAGTGGGCGGGCACACACATGCACGCACGCTCGCACGTGCACGCGCGCAGAGACCTGAATTTGCCAGTTATCTCCACGGGAACGTTTTTCAGACTTTAATTATACACCCTGAGCTGCGCTCCTCTCTGCGAGCTCCGCTCAGAAATCATTCATCACCAAACTCATGCTGCTCTCATGCTGGAAACACACTCAAACCACCCGCGGTCCCCGCGCAGCCACAGTCAGTCTGCAAGGCAAGATAAAAGCATAAACATATATATATATATATATATATATATATATATATATATATATATATAAATGCTCTGAGTTTCAGGGGTTCTTCGAACCCGAGCGCGCTGCTCCTCGGAGCGCGGCGCATACACAGAAACTTGTCTGTTGTGCGCTTTTTCGCCCTCCGGGCAGTGCCGCAGTGAACCGGCAGCCGGAGTTTGGCGTTCTCTCTGCCAAAGGAGGGAGCGGCACCTATCAGAGCAGATCTCCCACTCTCTGTGCCACTGCTAAGAGTCAGGAACCTCTTCTGGACTTAGGAACACGTTCGATAGTGTTTAAAATACACACTGATGCCAACAGCCTGTCATTACAAGCTATTATAAACACACATATGAAGTCTGTAAGTGAAAACTTATTTCTTATTATGTGGTTTGATTTCTAATTTCTAAGTCAGGTAGCTCTCCAGCACTGAGACATATTTATTAGAGCGAACTGTTAAATATGACTTGGGGAATGTGCTTAAATGAGGACGGTGAGCGCAGCGGAGCAACGGGGGAGGGACGGAGGACTGAAGAGACGGACTGCAGCGCCCCCTGCGAGCTGCAAACGGAGTGATTTAAAGCGCCTTGCTTATTTTTTTTAATTTTATTACATGCGTGTATTTTACAGGTTTAATTTTACCTGCATTTCAAGACACTAAGCTGCTACTTTCTGACGGCCCCCGCCTGCCCCACCCATCTGTCCTCGTTTAACTGCTGCCATTAAAAGGATTTGAGAAGGGCAGCTCGAAGCAGCAGCACTGAGGATACAGTTTAGAAATGAGGCTCACTGAGGATGTTGTAATAGCAAATCCTTTGGGGGCATCTTGGGCTCATTTGAGGAATTTTAGGGATCCTGGAGGAAGCTCTATTGGTCCTTGGAGCCTGGATTTTAAAGCCTGCTGTTGATGGACTCTGCTGGCTCAGTAAATGCTGAGCAGCGGCTTTCAGAAGAAGTTACAGGGGTCCTTGAAGTGTCCTGGAGGAAATTTTGGGAGTTTCTGATTAAACGATATGATAATAGAAAAGTTCAAAATGAGAGAAACACGAGTGTTTCATCAAAGCCAGCACATGAAACATAAACCAGAACAGACCAAAAAAAAATCTTCAAATATTTGAAGAGTGTCTGTTTGCTTCACTGCAGCTCAGCTGTTAGCACAGTGAGAGGGGACCTCAGGCCAGCCCTGCATGTGGACCTTTGACCTCTGTGCTCACACGAGCTTCCTAATACTCCATTCAACCTTCATTTATTTTCAGTGGCTTTATTTTGATTTTAATAACACTCTCCGCTCACCTTGATGATGTCACAGTAATGTCATCATAACTATCTGGCTGAAAGTGTTGAGTCACATGCCTCCAACTCCTGGAGAGAAGGCCTGCAGTGGCCCTGTGAACATGTGCAGTTACACAGGAAAAAGAGTTTACTGAAGAAATTTGAATTGAAGTTGGCATTAACCAATCAGAATGTAGGAAGAAGTTCATCAAAAAGCAAAGACTGCACTGGAATCAGATTCCATTCACAGCATATTTCCTGACATCAGCTTAGCTTGGACACAGAGCCTGGTGAGAGCAATGTAATGTTTGGTCATGTGACCTGACATCACTGATACCAAACCTCGTGTTTTCTGTCTCTTTGTGTTCGTTTTCACTTCAGTTTTATTTATACAGTTCATACGTTTCTGGACAGTGATGTGTTTTTTGTGGTTTGGCTTCTGTCCACCAGCACACTGGATTTTACATCAAGTAATCATAATTAGACTGAAGTTCAGACTTTCAGCTTTAATTCAAGGGGTTCAACAAAAACATGGAATTACCTGGTTAGGATTTACAGACATTTTTATACAGTTTCTGCCAAAGTCGGCTGTGTGGGAGATGAAACTCAAAATGCAGCTTTACTGTTGAGCTTTCACAAAAATACAAACTTGTGTCAGGAACAGGGGTCAAAACTTTAACGCCACTTGGAGATAATATGAGAAGGAACACAGCCAGGAAGGAGACCAAAGGAATAAATACAGGATGGGGAAACAGGCGACAGGTGGGCGAGCAGCTGAAACTAATCACAGGTACCGAGAACAAAACCCAAAGCACTGAGCGCAAGAGAGTATCAAAGTAAAACAGGAAGAAGCTGACACAGAGACCAGAAGGGAACTTCAGTCATCAAGGAACTGAGATAAATTCAGAAGAAGGATAAAAATCATATCTCAAATCCAAAAACTCAAAACTCTGGGTCAACAACCTGGAGACCATAACACTTCCCCAAAAGTAATGGGACAAGCAGTTTCATGGTCAACCGAGGCCTGCTGATTTGTTCTTTTATGAGAAGCAGATATAAGAACTGCAGTTGACTCAAGAGCTAAGCTTGCATTTGGTAGCTGTTCACTGGAACTCCCAACATGACATCCAGAGTGATCTCAGTGCAAGTGAGGAAGGCCATAAACCTATCAGAGAGACCGCAAAAGCTTGAGGACTGGCCCATTCAACAGTCTGATAAATCTGATTGGGGGGAGGGGAGGGAGCACAGAGAGAGCATGAACAGCAAAGAGAGAGAAAAAAAACCGCCTGATCCAGCCCTAACTGTAAGCTTGATCATAAAGGAAGGTTTTAAGCCTAATCTTAAAAATAGAGAGGGTGTCTGTCTCCTGAATCCAAGCTGGGAGCTGGTTCCACAGAAGAGGGGCCTGAAAGCTGAAGGCTCTGCCTCCCATTCTACTCTGAAGGATCCTAGGAACCACAAGTAAGCCAGCAGTCTGAGAACGAAGTGCTCTATCTGGATACATTCATGCACATTTCTCATGGGTTTGTGTCTCTTTGTGGTCGTTTGTTTGGTCATTTTTAGAAATATCTGTCTGTTTGTGGTGGTTTTGTGTGTTTTGTGATCACTTTTGTCTCTGTGGTTCTTTTGTGAATATTTACAATATTTCTGATTGGTTGTTGTGTGTCTCTTTCTGATGTTTTTCTCTGGTCTTTTTGGTGGTAGTTTGTGTGTGTGTGTGTGTGTGTGTGTGTGTGTGTGTGTGTGTGTGTGTGTGTGTGTGTGTGGCGCTATGGTCCAGGCGCACTCTGATGTCAGTGCATCCCTTCATTTATCTTCCCTGGTCACTGTTATGATTATTAACCATTACTGACATTGTTTTGAAGTGTTCCGGTTCCAGTGTGGCTTCATTACCCGCGGGTCACACCTGTGAAGGCTCACCAGGTGTTTCAGGGGGTTTCCTCGTACAAACGGACATGACAACAGTCGCTGTGATGACCGATGGAAGCGGCGGCTTCGATGCTGGAGATACAGTGAGTCTCGTCATTCAGAGATGAAGTCATACGTGTTTCAACTCATCTGACCAGCCTCGGTTACATAAACAACGCCGAGCGAAGACAACGGCGTCTTATTGGTCCAATCACGCATCAATCACAGAGAGCATTGCATCACTCGGCCGCACACTCGTCCATGATTGGCCAAAAGCCCCATTCGCTGCTACCTCCTCGCCTGTGATTAGCTGATCCTGGACATTGCCGTACATGGTAAAAGATATTTCGCAATCGGTCGCGCTCCATGTTACAAACAAAAACAGTCCGAGCTCATAGCGACGGGATTAAACTTCGGCTTTCTCCGGTGACTCTCTCTTCTTTTGACGGACGGTTGAGCCCGCCGCCTCCCCGTGAAGGTAAAGTTGTGGTTTCCTGTCTGTGTGAGTCCGAAACGGCGGCGCTGGCAGTGAGGTTAGGCAGTTAGCGACAGGAGCTAACCCACTAGCTGGCTGTGTGCCCGGCTAAACAGGCAGTGATCGCGTACGTTAAAGAAAGCTGCCGCGTTTCAGGTCAAACTAGACTTAAACTGACGCCTGTTTCCGAGCGGGAAAGTTCAGCGTTCAGTGGCGAAGCGGTGAGTCGTGTGGTTGGTCGCTCTGAGTGAACAGAAAGTTGTCAAAGTGTCGGGAAATTAAAATCTTTGGACTCAGAAGCGACGTGTTTGGGATCAGTCCACCTGTTTCAGGCTGTTTTATGTGTTTTCATATTTGTCAGAGGTCGGTGAAGTCACCTGAAAGCTGTGGTTTATGCACAGGACCGCATGACTCTGGAGTTCCCCTCTCTTCACACAAAGAGAGCCGCTAGTGATGATGCAACAACAGGCAACCACTCCTCTGTTTCACCCGGAGCGCTTTTCCCTGCGCACAGCTGACTGGCTGCATAGCAACGTACCAGCCAATCAGAGCGGTTTCACTAATTGGCCGTGCGGAGTAACAATCCGACCAATTATCGCCTCACAGTGATGGAGGAGGAGGAAGAAGATGATGATGATAAGCCTCCTGACTGGAATGAGCTCTGCAGAGAGAAACTGAGAACACGTCACTGGGGGAAAGGATGTTTAGAGGTGGAACTTTAACCTCCACCCTGCAATCATATGCGCACATTCACGGGGCTTGTGAGCCCTTTTGTTGCATGAATGTAGTCTGTGCAGAAATAGAAATCCATGAACATTTCTGGTGCAGAGCTGCAGTGAAATCAACAATTGGTCAAGTATGACTGATTTTGATTGGTTGTGGTGTTAGCAGGGCCAAAGCCAGCATTATCAGTGGAGTCAGCTGCGCCCTCACCATGCTGCTGTAAAATGGCTAAAGCAGAACCCACGTACCACCTCTGTGCCCATGTGCATAGGCATCTGACGAGTGAGTTAATTTAAGATATTCAGCCAACACAGACATGCTTGCAGGCATAGCCCAGTGATGACCTAAGTATAGGTAGAATGATGATTGATTAAAAAGTAGGCTCGACAGGGGAGTTCACCACATAGAAGAAGACTGAAAAAATCAAATAAATAATAGAAAATCGAAACGATGCATGCAAAGGACAGACGTGTCATGAGATGCAGTCCTATGATGTCACAGACCACCGCAGTGCATTTCACTTCCTGTCAAAGTGCAGGAAGCCAAGGGGATTGTCTGTTAATGAATCAATCACGATCGTTGTCTCAGATAAATAACATTAAAAACATACACACAGAAACTCACCTGTTAATATATCGAGTAAACTCAGTAAATGGGAAGCACCGTGGTTAAGTTTGAGCTCAGCTGAGCACAGAAACACCTGCATACAGCTGTCTTATGTCTTGATTTATAATGTGACGATGTCGGTGAGGACACAGTGAGCACTACAGTGTTCACTGATGGGCAGTTTTGATTCACTGCGTGACTCCTACACACAGAGACCAAGTTACAACAAGCTGTCCTGATGTACTCTTACACTGGGTCATCCAGATCCAGGAAGAGGCTGCAGAGTCTCCAGGATTGTGTGTAGGACTGTGCATACACCAGTGTTATTCTGAATCCACTTCTTAAAAAATTGTATTTTGCTTTTAACGATTCGAAGCGGCAGCAGTGTGCTCGATTAATCTGGTCTGTGTCGTCCTCTAGGCTCTGTCCAGCTGCAGGATCTTCTTTTTTGCTTCCAGTCTTCTATTCATTTCTACACCTGAGGAGACTCTGGTCGGAGATCATCACCTGCTGGCAGCACATCCAAATGAGCCGGCCGTCGCAGCCGAAACTAACTGCAACTGACCACAACGGCGTGAGTGTCATCCAGAGCCAGGCCCACGCCACCACCTCCTCTTCCCTGCCGGCGGCCATAGCCGGACTTCAGCAGGTCCCCCAACTCATCCCGGCAAACCCTTCAACCGGAGGCGGCAAAGCCCTCGCCAGCCAGCAAGATGAAGAAGCCCCCAGCAGACAAGGACAGTGAGGAGTACCGCCAGCGGCGCGAACGCAACAACCTGGCGGTGAAGAAGAGCCGCATGCGCAGCAAGCAGAAGGCGATGGACACGCAACAGCGCGTCAACGAGCTGAAGGAGGAGAACGAGCGGCTCGAGGCAAAGATCAAACTTCTGAGCAAAGAGCTGAGCGTGCTCAAAGACCTCTTCCTGGAGCACGCTCACAACCTGGCCGACAACGTTCAGCCGCCCGCAGGTGCAGAAGGTTCCAGCCCCGCCCCCAACAGTACCTCCACCAATGGGCAGTGAGGAGGTTAACCACCAGGATGTTTGATACCTGCAGCTTTTATGGAAGCTTCTCCCTTTAGAGGCCGCACTTCTTCTTCATGACCTTCTTTCTGTTATTTAATCTCTCAATAACTCACCACCACCATCACCCAAAATAACCACCAGTGTTCCCACAGTCCACCTGGAACAGTTCAGATTTTTATTTATCACAGCTGGATTTTAGAAGAAAAATCTTAAATGTGTTTTCTGGAAAAATCTTTAAAAATTCAAAGAAATCCGGTGACTGAATTCACTGGATCTGACTGTAAAAAATGAACCAGTTAGTCAGTGATGTCTGTGGAAGCTTTCAGACCGAAGGCTCCGGCTGTGTCAGCGATCCTCTGATTGACTCTGATCCGGGGGAGTGTGACGCAGCGTGAACTCATACAACCGAGTCGCCTCCGTCAGAAAGAAAAACGCCACACATTTCCTGCATTTCCTCTTCCTGGTGCCGGTTTGGTGGTATGGGGCCGGCCGTGGACATCACCGAGCGCTCCGCAGCTGCAGGATGGATGTGTGAATGCTACAATTCCCTTTTTCAGGATGTGTATTTTATTCTTTTCTTCTACAAAGAGTTTGTAAGCAAAAAAAAGTGTTTTTATTGTTAAGTACATTCACTACATGTTGATGTTCAAAGGACGATTCTTTTTGTGTGTGTGTGTGTGTGTGTGTGTGTGTGTGTGTGTGTGTGTGTGTGTGTGTGTGTGTGTGGGGTTTTTTAATTACCAGTTTCAACCATGACTCATGTTAAAGATCAGCACTGGAAAAACACTTTTATATCTGATTGTGAGTAAAAACAGTTGAATGAGGAGGGCGGGGTCACACACACAGACAGAATTGTCCTTTATCAGGTGGTTTTATTAACACCGTGTTTAACTCCTGTGTCTGAACAGTCAAGTGTTTCCTGCGGAAAGGTGGCGCGGGTTAAACCCTGGTCTCCTGCCATGTCAGTGGCCGATACACCTGCGGCCGCACGAAAGTCTTAAGCAGGTGGAAATGGCAGCGCTCGGCAGCCCCAGCAGCCCGTTATATTGTACCTGCGGCAGAGTCGAGGTGTTGTCGTAGCCTCGGCGGCGTCTGTTCCACAGAAACCTTAACGTTGGCCGTAACTTGAGAACGATGTGACCTAGGATGTTCAGATTCACAGCATAGATGCACCCTGTTCAAGCTAGACCCATCAGACTTCACACAAAGCACCCCCTGACCCCCTCCGCAAGCGTTGACAGCACTTTGACCCCCTCCCCGAGCGTTGGCACCCACTCAGTGGGGGCTCTCGTTAGTACGTGTCACAGCAGATGGTGTTAAATGAGAGAAAATGGACCTCCCTAAGATGAGTTTAGTTTTTAGTGTTAAGTCTCCTTAGTACAGAAGAGTAGCGAGTCAGTTTATATAGTTTTAACTTGCTAAAGTGTTGCTTTAGCCTCATCATGTGAACAGGTGTACTTAAAGATGTTCAGGTCAAAGGTATAAACCCACAGTAACACCTGCAGAGCCTCCAGCAGTGTGGGGGAAAGTCCACTTTAACTCTTCAGCGATCTGTAAAGATCTGCGTGTTTTATTGTGTATTTTGTTAGATTCTCCGTTAGCAGGAAGGTGGTGTGTGCTGAACGCTGCAGCCTTTAGTCGTGTTTCAGTTTCGCTCTGAGGACGTCTCTGCAGACTTCGATCGGGGCCTGAAAACCAGAGCAGCAGCGTGACCGGGAAATCGGTTCTGTCGCTGACAGCAAGGCCATGTTGTGTTGAAATTTTAAAGGTGGAGTTGTGCACAGGATGAACCCCCGCCTCCCTCCACCTGTCGGAGCGGCCCGTCCAGACAGGTGTGTGTGTGTTTGCTGCTGGGCGGACCCAGACACCTCAGAGTCTTCAGGCGAGCCGCAGATTTAATTAAACCCACGTTTAACCCGGCCAGCTCATTAGCCTCCTGATAATGAGGTGTGAGCAGATCGGGACAGGCCCACGTCCCACCAGGATGCCGCAGAGAGGGGCGGGGCCGCAGCGCGCTGCTGTCAGACTTTATAATTATATGAGCTTTGTGTGGGCGTGGAGTGTTTTTCCACAGGGTTTGTCAGGAGCGTCACCTCTCTGCAGGAATGTTGTTGCTTCTTCTGAGCTGCTCAGCTTTCCCACAAGATTCTCCTAATGTTTCCTGTTGGCTTTGAGTTTATTTTATGCAGAAAGTTCAGTAAATTTAAACACAAACCTTCAGCTCATCAGTGAGTGTTTTCTTTTTATCTGGTACTCTGGGCGTGTGAGGTGGGAAGTTGGATTTCTAACCTGCAGTAAACTGTTTTTCAGAGCTGAGCAGTGGAAATTTGACCTGAATCCCTTCAGCTTGCTGCAGTTTGGACTGAAAGTATCAGGTCTTGTTATTGTTGTAAAATATTTTGATTAATATAAGGCCTTGTGGGAACGGGAGTCTCATCGTGCACAGCCTTCACCTCTGCCATTTTTTATTGTTGATTTTTCTACACTTTTATTCCAACAGAAGCATGTTTGTTAGGGGCGTGTTTGCATGGATGGGTGGGGGGTGGGTGAAATTTTACTGCTCTCAGAAAATCCAATCTTCCGGTCTTAACTGAGCGGATCGGGAAGCAGACGTGATGGTTGTGCGTTTTTGCTTTGGCCTGAATGTTGCTGGGCAGCATTTCTCTGTCACTCAGCTTTTTATATCAGAACTGGCTCACCTGCATCCTAAATTAAAATTGAGTATAAAAGTTGAAACTGTGTCCTGTTTTTTATGTCACATTTGTTTCCTGTTGATGTGTCTGCAGTTACTGGATTCATGCGTTCGGCTGCAGCAGCCTCAGTAAAGCTTCGTTTTTGTTCCGTTCATTTAGGAAGATGGGAAATCCCATTAAAGCTGCTGCAGCTCGGGCATGGAACCACCTGTCCTGTTCCATTAATTGTGAAAACAAAGCACTCGTTAGAAAATCAGAATCAATGATTATGGTTCACCCTCTTTAAGGACTGTGGGTGATGTTTGACATGAAATTACGTCCAGCCCGGTTTATTATTCATGGGAACATCACAGGATGCCTCCTGTAACTACTGATTAATAAATAGAGGGCTGCGTGAGCTGGATAATGCTTTAAAAGTACCACTACAGTCACATTATGTAGTCAGCAGCTAAATGTTCTGGTTTGAAGACCAATCATTTTACAGCTTATGCAGCTTAGGGTCACAGGGAGCAGATGTGGGCACACCCTGGACGTGTGCAGTCCATCACAGCTAAAAGGAAAACCACATGCTCTCACATCTGCACCTGCAACCAATTCAGAACCAACAATTAATCCAACATGCATGTCTTTGGTGAAGACTGGTGGGTGAATCTTCAGCATAAAGCTACAATACCTTACTGTTCATCACTGGTTAAAGAAAGGAAAACTAGGCTGCTCAAAGAAGTCGTTCCATTAATTGACACTTCAATATGATGAATCTGCCTTTATTAATTGGCTATCTACCACAGGCCTTTAATGTGACAATAATTAAACCATTATTTAAAAAGCCATCACTGACCCAGCTCTTTCATTGTTATGCAGATGATACTCAGCTTTATCTATCCATGAAGCCAGATGAGACACATCAATTAGTTAAACTGCAGGAATGTCTTAAAGACATAAAGGCCTGGATGACCTCTAATTTCCTGCTTCTAAACATGGTGTCAAACCAGATACTTACTCTGGATGGCATTACTTTTGCCGCTGTGAGAAATCTTGGAGTCATTTTTGACCAGGATATGTCCTTCAATGCACATATTAAACAAATATGTAGGACGGCTTTTTTACATTTGTGCAATATTTCTAAAATTAGAAACATCCTTTTTCAGACTGATGCTGAAAAGTTAATCCATGCATTTATTACTTCTAGGCTGGACTACTGTAATTCATTATTATCAGGCTGTCCTAAAAGCTCCCTGAAAAGCCTTCAGCTGATCCAAAATGCTGCAGCTAGAGTACTGACAGGGACTAGAAAGAGAGAGCAGATTTCTCCCATATTGGCTTCTCTTCATTGGCTCCCTGTTAAATCTAGAGTAGAATTTAAAATCCTTCTCCTCACATACAAGGTCTTGAATAATCAGGCCCAATCTTATCTCAAAGACCTCATAGTACCGTATCACCCCAATAGAGCACTTCGCTCTCAGACTGCTGGGGGTCCCCGTGATGCACTCTACATTTCATCCATTTAATCATTAGGTATTATTAATGTCTGGCTCTCTTCCAAAAAAAAAACAACTGAAGTTCTGATCTGTCCCCTGACCACTTTGTTCCCACAGTAATCCAAAATCTTGGACCCCTTTCATCTTCTGTTTGCCCCACTGTGAGAAATCTGGGTGTTACTTTTGATCAGGTGTTCACCTTGGAGGAGCATGTTAGTCGTCTTGTACAAACCTGTTTTTATCATCTGCACAGCATTGCTCGTCTTAAACATGTTGTGTCTCAAAGTGAAATGGAAATGGTTATACATGCATTTATTTCATCTCGCCTTGACTACTGTAACTCATTATTCCTCTGCTTAAACAAATCATCTCAGGATCGGTCCTGAAAGGACCTAAAAGGTCCAATTCTGGCTTCTTTACACTGGCTCCCCATAAAATTTAGGATTCATTTTAAAGTTCGGGTGCTCACTTTCAGAGCCCTCGACGGTCAGATGCCTCCATACATCAGTGAGCTACTACAGCCTTACCAACCATCTGGATCTCTGAGGCCTGCAGATCAGTGCTTGCTGGCTGTACCTAGAGCCAGGTTAAGGACTAAAGGTGACTGTGCTTTTGAGGTTGTGGCCCCCAAGTTGTGAAACTCACTTTGACTGGATTGAAGGTCTGTGGACTCTGTTGATACTTTTAAAAAGCTGAAGACCCACATGTGCAGGCTAGCTTCTATTTAATTTTATCTATTTGTACCATTTTTAATGTTACATTTTATTCTGTATTGTAAAGCACTTTGTGAACTTTGTTCTTGTAAAGCGCTACATAAATAAACTTTGCTTTACTTTACTGCCACAGCATGTCTTTTGTCCTGTCTCTCTCCCCTCAGCCCCAACCGGTCGCAGCAGAAGACTGCCCCTCCCTGAGCCTGGTTCAGCTGCAGGTTTCTTCCTGTTAAAAGGGAGTTTTTCCTTCCCACTGTCACCAAGTGCTTGCTCATAGGGGGTCGTTTTGACTGTTGGGTTCTCTCTGTAATTATTGTAGGATCTTTACTTACAATACAAAACACCTTGAGGTGACTTTTTGTTGTGGTTTGGTGCTATATAAATAAAAGTGAATTGAATTGAATGATGAAAATAGCTGGACTGCAGTTAAACTACCTGAGTTCTACTCTGTGAGGGTCAAATTTATATATTTTTTTGGCTTTCATTGCTTCATTCTAGATTTTATACTCCAAACATTTCATTTCAACTACTCAACTGTAACCACTGCAGACATCATGATGCGATGAGATCATTAGAGAGCCAAAGGTCAAAAACTTGTGAGGAAAGCTACAGCTTCCTCATTGGTTGATGAAGTCACCTGCTTGATCGCGCTTATTCACTGGTTACTCGTGGTAACCTGTCTGAACAGCCTCCCTGCAGGCTGAGCTGAAATTGCCTCTGAACAGACAGAGCAGCATGGTGGTAAAACAGAGTCATATGACAGCAGGAGCTCATTACAGCCAATCAGAGGCCATCTTCTCCTCCTGCTGACCCAGATAGGAGGAGGGGACAGATCTTTAGTGCTGATCAATCCGATCAGGTTCACAACAGGAGAATTTACAGTTTACATTTGCTGCTCTCTTTATTGAGCAGCTTTAGTTACTTCTAAGAATTAAATTTAGCATAAAAATGCAGCACATTAATGAAAAACAGTATATCTATACTTGCAGAATACAGACTATTGCATTAGCATAATGAGGACATAATTAAGCCTCTTGCACTTTATTTTACACACATGCACATGCCATCACACACATATGAACCTGATTTCAATTCAATTTACACTGCTCAAAAAAATAAAGGGAACACTTAAACAACACAATATAACTCCAAGTAAATCAAACTTCTGTGAAATCAAACTGTCCACTTAGGAAGCAACACTGATTGACAATCAATTCCACATGCTGTTGTGCAAATGGAATAGACAACAGGTGGAAATTATTGGCAATTAGCAAGACAACACTCAATAAAGGAGTGGTTCTGCAGGTGGGGACCACAGACCACTTCTCAGTACCTATGCTTTCTGGATGATGTTTTGGTCACTTTTGAATGTTGGTGGTGCTTTCACACTCGTGGTAGCATGAGACGGACTCTACAACCCACACAAGTGGCTCAGGTAGTGCAGCTCATCCAGGATGGCACATCAATGCGAGCTGTGGCAAGAAGGTTTGCTGTGTCTGTCAGCGTAGTGTCCAGAGGCTGGAGGCGCTACCAGGAGACAGGCCAGTACACCAGGAGACGTGGAGGAGGCCGTAGGAGGGCAACAACCCAGCAGCAGGACCGCTACCTCCGCCTTTGTGCAAGGAGGAACAGGAGGAGCACTGCCAGAGCCCTGCAAAATGACCTCCAGCAGGCCACAAATGTGCATGTGTCTGCACAAACGGTTCGAAATACCAACATAACAACACCAATGACATGACAACAAGCAGAGGAAACACAGGACTTAAATACACCTGGGAATAACGAGGGAAAGTGGAAACAGCAGGGAGCACAGCTGAACAATGACACTGACAAGACAAGGGGAAGCAAAACTAAACACACTGTACAAGAAACAAGACTTTACCAAAATAAAACAGGAAGCAGACACCAAGACTAAGACACAAGAACTTGACAAACCCAGGACCATGACAGATGCAGTCAGACAGGTACCGTTCCCTTGGCAACCACCAAACCCAGACTCCTCCATCAGATTGGCAGATGGAGAAGTGTGATTCATTGTTATAATCCCACTAACAGCTGACTGTGGAATATTTAGCAGTGAGGAAATTTCAGGACTGGACTTGTTGCACAGGTATCACTATCACGGACCACGCTGGAGTTCACTGAGCTGCTGAGAGCGACCCATTCTTTCACTGATGTTTGCAGAAGCAGTCTGCATGCCGAGGTGCTTGGTTTATACACCTGTGGAAGTGACAGGAACACCTGAACTCACCGATTTGGATGGTGAGTGATACTTTTGGCAGGAGTATGTTTACTCCTCATATTACTACCAAGTTGTTGAGATCTGCTTAGTTGAGCACATACATGCACGTGTAGATTGAATGCACAGAGATCTATAAGTTTTTGGACCTACAGCATCACAAGGATTTTAAATCAGTCAACATGATTACAGGGTAGACTTTCAGTTCAAGGGGTTTCATAAAAAAAATGTTTTACAGCCATTTTAATGCACAGTCCCGCATTTACAGAGGCTCTAAAGTTTAAATTTAAGATTTGTTTTTAATAACTAGGTGGAAATCTTTTGCAGTCAGTGACTGAGTGAAGTCTGGAACATCACCAAATACTGTTTCCTGTTTTGAGATGCTGTGACAGACCTTGTTTGTGGGTCTCTGCCGTCTGTTGGGTTGACACCAGGTGACGTTTGGTGCCCTTTGAAGAATATTTCATCTGTTTGCTTTGAGAAACTTGCAGTTGCACTTTGTATTGGGTCTTTATCCATCTGCACTGAAGCTCAGTCTGATCAGTTGCAGCATGTGTCAGAGTGAGCAGAGAGTGCAGCCAGGTACACTTCAGCAGTCACGTCATCAGTAAGCACCAGTGACCCGGTTCTTTCCACCATGTGTGGCAGATGATGTGTTCTGGCACAGAAACAGGACAAGGAGATACTCACTGACATGCAGCAGTGGCATTTAAACAGGGGGAGAAAAGAGAGGAAGATGTCCCCCAGAAGCTGAGGGAGGGTTCAGGGTCAGCCCCAACTGTCAGAAAGGAAAGTTTGAGTCCGGGGGATCTCTGTCTCATTTTGTCCTTAATTCAATAGTATAGTTTATATCAGCGAAGTCTTATTTTCCATAATGCTTTTGTCTCACTGCATTCTGCTGTAAATGAAACGTATTTATAACATGCTGCTGTTTTAAAACGTGACTGAAAGCATCCACAGAGCACTCTCATGTACTCACGCTCGACCTTCACTCATCTTCAGCTTTTCTGCCTTGACTTCTTGTTGCCCTTTTTCTTTATGTTGGTTTTCATATAAAATATTCTTGTGTCTTATCTCCTTTTTCCTAACACGTTATCCGTCTTTACCTCCTCCTGTCGTTGTTGTTTTCTTTCAGGCATTATATTTCCAATTATAGAGCAAAATGAAAACAGAACATATGTCATCATGCAGGAGATAATGAAATATTTTTAGGATTTGAAATGTTAAATATGAGCTCTCCTTCAGTCATGCAAAGTGTTAAATCAGTGTGGACAGATAAGAGCTGTGGACTGATAAAAGGTTATCACAGAGAGCTGAGTGCGCACCTCGAGCCGTCGGCCTTGAAAACCAAACGGAGTGAATGATTGACATGATGACATCATGATCGCCTGAGCACCATAAACTAACTGGGACAGAGTTTTCTGTTCTGCCTCTCTGCAGTTCAAAGGTCAGAAGTGCCGCGTCCGCAGGTTATAAAGGTTTCCTGGCGAGAAGTCAAACGTCTCCGCCTGACACAGAAAGCACCCAGAACGAGTCCTCCCACCTCCTCCTCCTCATGTTCCCATAATTATCAGCACTGTCAGAGCAGTCATGCCAGTATCTAAAAATAAACCTGCTCTGTGTGTGTGTGTGTGTGTGTGTGTGTGTGTGTGGGTGGTGAATCCTCATCAGTCTGCTGAAAACTGGAACATCAGCTTTGCTCAGTCATTAGACTTAATCCAAAAACGAGCGGCACTCAGAAAGCTTCGCTCGCTGCCCGCCTGACGATGGTGATGGTGATGGTGATGGTGGTGGTGATGATGATGCTTAAATCACATACGTGGCCTTTATCCTGCAACTCACCACAGGGCTGACACTCTGCAGCTACACAAACCTGAGCTACAACCTGCTGCAGGTTTCTGTTTCCTTGCTGTCGTTTCTCTGATGCTATTTCCACGCTGTGAACATTCATCTGCCACAACTGCGTCATGTCCTAATCTCATAACTTTTACCTCAAAAAAGATTAAGCTCTTTTTTGAGGTAAAAATACGTGTAAAAATACAGGAAATACGCTTCAAGACCAAGAAAGGTGTTAAAAGAGGCCAAGAAGCCAAACACCGCCCACCCTGTCCTGTGGCAGAGGTCAAAGTGAGTAAGAGCTGTTTCTCCCTGGTACCAAGCATTTACCAGGCACATCAGTCAGCTGGAGGAGAAGAATGAATCCTTCTGCAGACTGTAAGCAAGGAATAGATTTGCATCTTCTCTGTGTCACAGTTAACTTGATTGTGCACTCTTTCATAGCTGCAGAGCTCAGGCTCCTCCCACTGATTATAATTTGCTCTTCGCTGTCTCAGCAAATCCTCTGTAGATATTTCCAAAGATCTCGGCCACATTCATTGGCTCCCTTTCAGATGAAGATCATTAGGATCACTTTCAGAGACCTGCAGGACAATTCAGTTCAATTCAATTTTATTTATATAGCGCCAAATCACAACAATCAGTCACCTCAAGGTGCTTTAAATTGTAAGTAAAGACCCTACAATAACACAGAGAAAACTCAACAATCAAAACGACCCCTATGAACAAGCACTTGGCGACGGTGGGAAGGAAAAACTCCCTTTTAACAGGAAGAAACCTCCAGCAGAACCAGGCTCAGGGAGGGGCAGTCATCTGCTGTGACTGGTTGGGGCTGAGGGGAGCGAGACAGGACAACAGACATGCTGTGGACAGCAGCCTTTATTAGAGATCTGCTGCAGCTTCATGTC
Organism: Pterophyllum scalare; assembly: GCA_024447675.2. Classification (NCBI taxonomy): domain Eukaryota; kingdom Metazoa; phylum Chordata; class Actinopteri; order Cichliformes; family Cichlidae; genus Pterophyllum; species Pterophyllum scalare. The sequence continues at coordinate 14,683 of JAMQGT020012337.1, read as the reverse complement.
CTCAGCAGAACTCTGTGGTCTGCAGATCACAGTTTCAGTTCAGTTGTCTTCATCTCACGGCTCTTTGTCCTGCAAATGTAAATATCTATGATATTAGAGGGAAAACTCCAACCGTCAGATGATCCCCCATGAGCAGCAGTCAACAACAAGGGGCAGGAAAAACCTCCCTTTTAACAGGAAGAAACCTCTGATGGAAGCAGGCTGAGGGAGGGGTGAGGAGAAAGAGGAGCTGCACTGCTCCACTGTTCTGTGGATGGATGGATGGATGGATGGATGGATGGATGAGATCCCTCCAGCATCTCTGTGTGAGTGTTTCAGCTGATTCAGGAATAACTAAAGACTTTTAGACCTTCTCTGCAGCCACGATGACATCAGCAGTGTGCACATCATTGCTGCACGTCCACGGCGCATCATCCATGGATCTGTGGCGGGTTGAGCTTTGCAAAAAAGAAACGTGATGTTGGACCTGAGAGGCACTCTGAAGGTTTTAGATATTTATTTTAAATGGCTAAAGGCAGGATAGAGTTATTACTTATGTTTTAAGTTCTTTAAATGTGAAATGTAGAGGAATGCACATGTGCATTAATGTAATGAAGTCTGGTTTTGACAGCACTTGGGTACAAAGGTTACGAGTCGTATTATATCAATTGTTCGTAATAAATGATGAAATCCATATTTCTTAAAAAATCAGCATCTCTACACTTTCATCTTTTCTAGTGGTTCAGTGGTGCTCCTGCAGTTCCAGCACTTTATGTGAGAGAGCTCAGACACTTTTCAGTATCACTGTGTCTGCTTTCAGGGCCTGGAACTGAGAGCAAACAGCGCCAACATCAGGTCAGAACTGGGAACTACAACAACCCTCTCTAATGTCCATCCAACACACAATCACTGGTTATCATAACTGTATAAAAATATAAAAAAGAAACCCAGGGAGCTCAGAGCTGAATCAAACGGAGTCACAGAGTTCAGACTCACGCCTGATCCATGAAGTGTTTGTGCTGCACTTTGTGTTCAAGTCGTATTGCATACAAAACAGTGTGATATCAGTGTGTGAGTGCAGCAGCTCCTCCCTTTGCAAACACAAAATGCATCCAGATAACACGTTTCTGTTGGCTGACTGCTGAGGTCAAAGTTGAAGCAAACTGAGGCTGCAGCTTAAAAGCAGCTTTGAGCTGAAGTTAAAGACTTCAGTCCTCCTGCACCGACTGACTGACTCTCACTGCTGCTGTGTGTGTGTGTGTGTGTGTGTGTGTGTGTGCATGCAGGTGAGTGTGTGAATGAAGACTGTGCTGCTTCATGTTTGTCTCTCTCTCTCGTGTGTGTTGTTTAGTGCTGTGCAGATTTCAGCAGCGGTACCCATCACTGCGGTGAACTCACCCTCTTCCCACGATGCTTTGCTCTCTCTTCCTCACCAGATGGGGAGACATGAAAACATTTGAAACTTCAAACATAAAAATGAGCGATGGCCTCGTCCTCCATCGCCAAGATACGTTTGTTTAAAATCCACCTCCTCCGAGAATCTGGCAGAGCGCTTCGCACAGAAACATCTGGAAAATATGTTCTCCAGTCGTTTCCTTTTTTCTTCCTCTGCATCTGAAAGAGTGAAGCCGCTGAGCAACACATCTGCAGCTCTATACTTGAGAGGACCTTCTGTCACGATGAACATTTCCTGGCCCTCCATCCTCTGGGGTCTTGGATACTTTTTCATTTTCCTGCTGCCTCAGATCATCCACCGGAGAAAACAATGCAGAACAACAGTTAGCTGTAAAACACTTGGCTGACTAAACCATCAGTTCAATAAACTACAGCTGTACACCGTGACTCCGTCCCAGCCCCAGCATGACATTAATACAGCAGCGCAGAGCTGGAGAGTTTCTGTGTTTTACAGTAAAAATGTCCTGAAGGCCGGATTCTGCCACCATATTAAAAACCACCCATTCATCCCCCGAGCACCGGGGTGGGGGTGGGGGGTAATCTGCCACCCCCACGGCTCTCCTAGAAGGGACGGACCGTCCTGCAGGATGGGAATTCTTATCTGAGGAGTTTGGAAAAAGTGTAACATCATAACAACGTAAAATGCGACAGAATACTGCGTAAAACACCAAGTTAATTAAAAGCTCGACTGCACAGAAACGTCTTCAGCTGCAGAGTCAACAGCATAACGGCAGCAGAAGAGAACCCACAACCTTGGTGCCACTGCCTGGAAGGCCCTGGAGACACAAGGAGGCTCCACTTTCTTCAGGTGGAGGTGTCCGCTGGAGGAGAAACTGCCGCCATTGAGTCAGAACTGACTCACAGCATTACGGTGGTTTGCTCTGCAGAAAGAAACCAGGAGAAAAGGTCACTGGAAGGACTCCACCCTGCACCCTACCCTGCACTGTTCAACCTTCAGGCAAACAGTGCAGAACCAAAAGACTGAAAAACAGTTTTTATCTGTGAGCTATCAGACTGCTGAGCTCCTTCATCCCATAAGACAATCACACAACAACAACTAAACTGTGCAAATGTCTTTTTTTTTCTCCCCCAGCAACAGTGCAAAACTCAACTTAGTGCAATATTTTATTTGTGAGTGCAATGCCAACTTATCTGCAATGCTTCAAACCCATGTGCAATACATTATTTATTAATAGATATTTATTAACAGGAACCCTCCCCATGTCAGTGCTGTTTTTCTCTATTTTTATCCTGGTACTCTCTCTCTCTCTCACACACACACATCCTTGTATTTATTTTCTTTATTTGTAATTTTTTATATTTGTCTCACTACATGCTTGTAACGCACGGTCACGCTGTCATCAAGCAGCCGTTTGATGAAACCGTGGGCTCCTTCCAGAGGGAAACAATGTCCGTGTATTTGTAGTTTGTCTGCAGTAAAACGTTTGATGCTGAGAACTGAAGATGAAGAAATAAGAAAGCAGTGGAGACGACATTATAGAGCCAATCTAGTCGAGCAGAATGTGGAGAGAAAGGGGGCCGGGCCAAAAAAAATACAATAAAACAAAACAGAAAGAAAAGAAAATCTCTAACAGAAGAGCAAACGGTGGGGGGCATCAACCACTAAGTCTTCTGCCCCCCACCAAGTCCCAGTTTCTGTTACTAGAGAAGCAAACAGCTCTGATAGAGAAAACAAGAGGCTCTCGCTCCGCTCCATCTAATCCACGGCTCTGGCTTTATCCGGGTTTGGTCTCAGACTGATCTTAGACTCGGGTTCAGTCGTGACTTTGAATGAGTTTCTGAGCCTCTTGGAGAACCTGCCACAGTGCCTCTGTGTCTTCATGTGGTCCAGACTGGCTCCATGATAATGAGACTCTGAGGATCAGATCATCTGCTGCAGAACCATTTGTTCTACTTGGGTCTGGGGCTTCAGTGTCCTGCAGCAGATTCTGATGGTGATGGAGAAGAATCCAAACATCTGAACCCAATGACTGACTCACAGAAGATCAGCTGGTCTCTCTCATGTTCCCGTGTGTGAGGATATGAATCAGTTTATACACTTGTGAGGACCTGACTTCCTTCTGGGGACAGAAATCACAGAAAATGTTGACATGAAGTCATGCTTGAAGCTTCAGTCTGCAGGAGATGAATCAGAGTAATGCCCTCAGAGGTGGTGAGTGGAGAGGGTGGGGGTCTCACTGTAATTCCCTCATTTCTCGGTGCTGGTGTTGTCTGCTGACTCAGCACTGTGCTAACACTCCTGGCAGAGAGATGAGTGAAGCAGAGGTCAGAGGTTGTTGCAGCTCTGCTGAGTGTTTTCCCTGAAACTGAAATTGGTTTCATTTAATCCTCGAAACCAGATGACTCCCTTCACCTTTGCTTTCAGGCTGTCACACCACCCAAACACTTCTCAGTCTGATTCATGGAGAAACTCTTATCGATGTTTGTTGGATTTTTTTATTTTGTACATTGATGAAAGTATTTCCTGTTTATTTCTGTTATTTTTTCGCCTCCATGAATGATCCTAACCGTGGTGTCCCAGTGTTCCCGGGGGCTGCTGTTGTCTGGGGGCTTTTGCCAGGCTCCCACCTCGGTGGCCTCAGAACCTCATCTCTGCTTTATGCTTTTATCCTCTGCTTCATCAGGTGGTGACCTCCAGCTCACACTGGAACGGTTCACAGTGTGAAGTGGCAGGTATGAGAATCAGCACCTCTAAGTCTGAGGCCATGGTTCTCAGCAGAAAATGGGTGGAGTGCCCACTCCGGCTCAGGGACAGGTTGCTGCCCCAGGTGGAGGAGTTTAAATATCTCGGGGGTTTGTTCACGAGTGACGGGAGAAGGGAGCGGGAGATCGACAGACGGATCAGAGCTGTGTCTGCAGTGATGCGGACTGTCGTGGTGAAGAGTGAGCTGAGCGTGCTGTTGATTTACTATTCCATCTACGTCCCCACCCTCACCTATGGTCATGAGCTCGGGGTAGTGACCGAAAGAACGAGGTACAAACAGCGGAAAATGAGCCTCCTCCGAAGGGTGGCTGGCCTCTCCCTTAGAGACAGGGTGAGGAGTGGAGCCGTCCGGGAGCTACTCCTCCACCTCCAACTGGCTCGAAAGGAGCCAGCTGAGGTGCTACTGGGAGGAGGCCCCGGGGCAGACCCAGGACACGCTGGAGAGATTATATTGCTCGGCTGGCCTGGGAATCCCTCAAAGTTCCCCCAGATGAGCTGGAGGAGGTGGCTGGGAGAGAGGGAGGTCTGGGCTCCTCTGCTTAGGCTGCTGCCTCCACGACCCGACCTGGATAAGCAGAGGAAAATGGATGGATGGATGGATGGATGGATCCTGGTTTTTCTCCTTTTTAATTCCTGTCAGGTTTAATTCCCCCCTTTGTTAGATCTGCTCCCCAGTATATGCAGCGCCCCTTCTGTAGCACTTCCCTTTGGCCTGCGTCGCCTCTGCAGTCGAGCTTTCGAGCCATCTCAGAGTTTCTGTTTCTTGGTTTCCTTGTGAGTTTTTGTTCATTGTTAATGCCCTCTACATGACCTTTTGGATTTTATCTGGACCTGGTTTGTTTGGTTCTCTGACTGCCTCCCTGTGCGTGACCCCCGCCCTGGATTAAAGAATTAGATTTTGTACTTTAACCCTGCCTCCAGTATCATGCACTTGGGGCCTCTTTCCTGTGAAACCGCTACAGTGTTGAACAGGCTTTTCTCTGGACACTGACAGAAACTCAAAGGCTCACATTTTAGCAAGCAAATAATGTTTGTATATACAGGAGCTTTACACACAAAAATCTAATGAAATACAAAATTTAAAAAGAAGGAACAGGAATAAAAGAATTAACTCATAAAATGTAAAAAAGAAATCAAATAAATTATAATTAGTTATAAAACCTGCATGATACTTAAACGTGTTATAGAACATGCTACGGGACTTTTATTTTTTTACTTATTTATCCATAGTGGGTATGTTGGCTTCAATATTTACAAACATTTTGTATTTTTTCTCTGTGCATCGGTCTTTGTTTAGGTTCTTCCCAATAATCTGAGAGTTGCATGTTTATGGATCCTTTCCATCAAAGTTGTCCACCCTGCTGATCCAAATCTCTGACTTTTGCATCAGACAGCCACAGGATCGACGCACGAGGCGACAGGTAGCAGAGTAATAATGAAAACAGAACTAGTTTAGAAAAAAATAAAGACAAACTAATAAAAGGATGTTGTCAGCCACACACTGCAGATGACCTAAATACTGAGGGCAGCACTGTGTTGTGTCTTGTATAATCAGGAGCCGCTGATGGTGAACTCAGGTGTAATGATGAGGACTCAGTGATCAGGCAGGTAACACTAACATGGCTTTGTGATGTTGATCGAGGCTGAGTGCAGCATTAGGACGCATTAACTCCAGCACGACTCCGACAATCTGAATCCATCTTCATGTATGTGTGACGAGTGCAGGTCTGCAGAATGAACTCATGGATGCGCAACTCAAGCCAGTCTCTCTGTGGGTCGAGCACAAAGCACATAAACCTCCTGAGGGTCAGAAGACGTGTTTGTGAGGAGGAGGAGGAGGAGGAGGAGAAGGGTGAAGGTGAAGCTGTCTATGCCGACTATCGATCACGAGGCCACAGCTCGGAGAATGCTGTCAAAGATCCAGATATCTGTAAGCAATCAGGGTCAGCGTGATTGACAAGCTCGGGCTTCGCTTGTCAGGATGAATTAAGTGAGTGGAGAGGAGGAGGAGTAACACCTCCCTTGTTTCTGATTCATGGTGGAGGCTGATAACGTCACTGGCAGCTTGGCAGTGTTGCTCTCCACGCTGCTGATTTATTCCAGGTTTCACAACTCATAAACAAGATAAACGCTCGGTGCGGGGCTGAGCTCCGTGTCAGTGAGCTACAGTGATGGGAATGTTCTCTCGTGCCGAGAAAGATGCTAGAGACATTTGCAGTTCACGTCCTCTCACCTCTCCGAGCAGAGCTCGGCGTGGCTGCAGCTCCCAATGGAGGCTCAGACCCCTCCCTGAGAGGCGCAGCACCCTCCGCTGATTGTTTCTGCTGTTCATTCATACACAAAATGCAACCTGCAGACAGATGTCAGAGGTACACGCTTACTTACTAGTGATGCTTATCTTTCTGTATTAACAGTTCCAGCTCTGAGGCCTTTTCCTGCTGGGGTTTGCATTCCTCCTACACAATGAAAAGATGTGTGTGTGTGTGTGTGTGTGTGTGTGTGTGTTAAAGGCCCGCCTGCTAGCTCATTTACAGTTACATGTGTGCAGTGTGTGATCACTGTGTGTGTTGTATCCTGCAGCAACATGGAGCTGACTCAGAGGCCTGTGCTGTCTCTCACCGCTCCTCCACACAGGAGGAGGAACATGAACTGGAAACACTCCCTGAGAGCTGGACAACAACTGAGACCAGAAATCCCCCAGCATGCTCAGTGTGTGTGTGTGTGTGTGTGTGTGTGTGTGTGTGTGTGTGTGCGCATATCTCTGTGAGGACCTACAGGGCTTTTAGGCCCTGCGAGGACATCATGTCTGCTCCTCAATAAGTGACAGATTTTTAAAAAGGGGGTCAGTGGGTTCAGACTTGGTTTCAGGGTCAGGTTGGAACCACAGGTTAGAGTTTGGGATCCTCACAAAAGCTCAAGTACAAACATCCCTTTGTTTGTGTGAGAAGCCCTCGCTGAAGTGAGACATCAGATTTTATCCCCACGAGTCCAATATTCAACTGTGCATGTTTTCATTTTAATATTTTCAAAGCCGACATCATCGCTGCTCAGAGTGTGAGCCAGCCCAAATCAAATCAGGCCATGTTTTCTTTTGAAAGGACACATTAATATTTCTCTTCAGTGGGATTCCCTCTGGTCGCAGCCTAATCTTACTGTAAATCTAATTTATTATGTTCATAAGCATGGACAATTCGTTTCCAGCCACACTTCCTTCCTTCTCGGTCCTCTTGGGATCAGATTGGCCAATCTTAGTTAGCTTGGCCAATAAGTGGCCAGAGTTTGAGTTCATTCTAGAACTGTGGAAATGAGAATCGCTGCGTAGATAATTTTATCTTTAAGCCACATGTCACAGCAGCGCTCACTGTGGGCCTCAGCCAGACAGAAAATCCACAGTCTTCTTCTTTTTGTTTCGGCTGCTCCCTTTAGGGCAGTGATTCTCAAATCCAGGCCTCGTGGCCCGGTGTCCTGCAGGTTTTAGATGTGTCCCTGATCCAACACACATGGCTGAATTACCTCCTCAGTATGCAGTCAAGTTCTCCAGAGTCCTGCTAATGACTTCTATATTAGATTCAGGTGTGTTGGATCAGGGACACATCTAAAACCTGCAGGACACCAGGCCACGAGGCCTGGATTTGAGAATCGCTGCTTTATGGGTCGCCCCAGCAGATCATCTGCCTCCATCTAACCCTCTGAATGTCCTCCTTCACTACATCCATGAACCTCCTCTGTGGTCTTCCTCTTTTCCTCCAGCCTGGCAGCTCCAGCTTCAACATCCTTTGTCCAAAATATCCACCCCCCCCTCCTCTGCACATGTCCAAACATCTCAACCTCTCGGACTCTGAGCTGTCCCTCTGATGGACTCGTCTCTAATCCCGTCCATCCTGCTCACTCCACTGAAGATCTGAGAACCTTCAGCTCGGCCTCCTGTCTTTGTGTCAGTTACACCATCTCCAAACCATCCATCACAGCAGGTCTCACTGCCATCTTGTAAATCACCCTTGACGCTCGTCTCCACCCTGCCTGCCTCTCTTCCTCACCTCTCTCATGCGCCGTCTGTTGCTTTGAATGGTTGACCTCAGCTATTTAAACTCATCCACCTTCCCTATCCCTACTCCTTGCTCATTTGTCCACCTGTCTCACTCTCATTCACACACACAGATTCTGTCTTGCTTCTACTGACTTTCTCTCCAGAGTGTACCTCCACCTTTCCAGGCTCTCCTACACCACCTGCTCCCTGCTTTCACTACAGATCACAGTGTCATCTGCAAACATCAGTCCACAGAGACTCCATCACCACTGCAAATAAGAAGGGGCTCAGAGCCGATCCCTGATGTACTCCCACCCCCACCTTAAACCAACGTGCCCCTCCTATCGCACACCTCCTCGCTGTCTCTCTGTCCTCTTACATGTCTTGCTCCACCCTCACATACATGACCTTCTCATGCAGTCCCACAGTTCCTCTCTCAGCACCCTATCATCTGCTTTCTCTGGATCCACAAAGACACAGTGAAGCTCCTCCTATCCTTCTCAAACTTCTCCATCAACACTCTCAAATACATTGTACATATATATATACTTCAGTATAGTCCAGATTTATATTTACTGTCACAGCCACTGCACTCACAAGATTTAGATGTGTATGTAGCCAAATTATCTCTTTAGTTTTTATATTTTTATAACTTTAGTGTATTTTATTTTTTTTGGTTAAATGAAATGGTTGCAGCTGTAACAACAGAAATTTCCCTCTGGGATCAATAAAGTATTTCTGATTCTGATTCTGAAAGCAACATCACATCCTCAGCATGAAGCCATCCTGCTGCTCTCTGATGATCTGATCATCACCTCTCTTCTTCATGGTGTAGCTCATCAGCTTCATCCCTCAGTAGTTACTGCAGCTCTTTCCGTCAGCCTTGTTCTTGGTACCAGGACCAAGAACATTGTGTTAAACAATCTGGTCAAAAAGTCTACTGCCCTGTCTCCTACACATCTCCATACCTCCACTGGTGTGTCATCTGGAAAAAACACCTTTCCGCTCTTCATCCTCTTCATATTTGCCCTCACTTCCTCCTTACTAATCCTCTGCACTTCCTGATTCACTAACTGTCCTCCATCCATCCTCCTCTCATTTTCTTCATTCAACAGCTCCTCAAAGTACTCCTTTCATCTGCTCAACACACTCTCTTCACCAGTTAGTACATTTTCATCTCCATCCTTCATCACCCTAACCAGCTGCACATCCTTTCAGTACATCCAGTACAAGTCCTTTACTCCTCCCTTAGTGTCCAGCCTCACATACAATTTTCTGCAAGCCTTTTCCTGTTCCTCCAAGTACTCCTGTCCACTTTCTTCCTCTCCCTGACTGTCCCACTTTTTCTTCCTTTAAATACTTTCCTCCACTTCCACCACCAAGTCTCCTTGTCCTCTTTGCTCTGTTCAGAGGATACACCAAACAGCTTCTTGGCATTTTGCCCTCACCTCTTCAGCTGTACTTTCCCAGTCATCTGGTAGGTGTTCCCTACCACCCAGAGCCTGTCTCAGCTCCTCCCTGAACTCCACCACTGAATCCTTGCTTCTGCCTTCACTCACACATTTTATTCAAACTGTACATTGGTACCGTGCAGCTGTAAGGCAGCACCACTGGTTTGATGATTTCTGGGCTGCTGGGTCATGACTGGGACACTTGTCAGTGTTAACACACTTTGTGTTTTTATGATTGTAGCATTAAAATGATTGCATCTTGGCAACATCACATCCAACATTTCTAAAATAAGTTGAGACATTGTGCAAAATGTATATAAAAAATGCTGAATCATTTAAATGTCCTATTCAATTATAAATTTTACAAAGACAACAAATCTGATGTTGAAAGTGAGACAGTTTATTATTTTTGGAAAGAAACATTCACCTTGAATATGATGCCAGCAACACATTTCCAGAGATGGTGGGACAGGGGCGCTCAGTTTCACAATCCTGAAGAAGAACACGTGGTCGAACATCTCACACCGCGCGCGAGGTTACGAAGAGCATCCCAACGAGGACGACTCTGTAAGAAGCACAGGTGAGGAGGCAGTGAGCAAAATGGTCGACAGTCTGAGAACATTTCTCAATATAAACTTGCACAGTTGAAGATTTTATTCAGTAACTGCACAATATGATTCAAAGGTTCAGAGTATCTGAGAGGGATGAGACTGAAAACCAGCACTGAATGGCTGTGACCTGAGGCCCTCAGCTGAACTGCACTCAATGACTGCTGTGGAAATAAATACACTCAGGAGCTGTAAGCATGAAGGTAACTGGCAGCTGAATTTCCATATTTTTGGTGTAGTTAACTGCTATTGTATCCCTAATTGAATCCCCATGGACCAGAACCACTCCACCCTTTCTTGCATGAACGCAGGCCACACATTCATTGGTTCATTCATTCCTGACTGACTGATCGGTGAAAACCCGGAGCTCTTCTCCTGGTTTTCAGTTCCTGGTATCACTGCACTGTCAGCTCATTAGTATCACCTCCGTTCAGTTACTCTTGTTCATCGATTCAGTCGGACTTCTCACTACATAAAGAATCCTGTTTCACTTTGTCAGTTTCCAGGTCATCTCGTTAACAGACTTTCCAGCATTTCCCAACAGTCTTTGTGTTTTCCTTATTTTTTCCCCTTGTGTATGACTTATTGGACTGTTTTTGTTTTTCGTCTGTCTGCCTCACAGACTGCCTGTATCTGACTTCTGTGCACAATAGAGGTTTACATTTTGCTACAGACTGTCTCTATAGACTGTATGTGTGTTTGCTGGACTTCAGCTAATCTGAATTGAGGACAAAGTAGAAAAGAGTCACCAGGATCTTTGGAACGTACTGGAGCCATGTCCTGCACACTAAAGACGAGAGTGGCTTATTGTCCAGGTCATCACGGGATTGGGGGGCATCAGTGCTCATGGCCCCCAATAAAGCTGCCTGCCTGCGCTACGGTGTCCTTTCCATTGACTGACTTGCTTATTTCAGCAAGAAGACTTCAGGCCACTCTCTGCAGGTCTCACAGCTGCGTGCCTCTGCAGTTAACGAGCGCGGGTGCTGGTCAGGCGATCCTGTGGTCCAGAGTTGCATCCATCGGGACGTTATGAAATAAAAATAAATGAGTCTCTGTGCTGTTAGGCAACTGAAAGAAGAAGAACTGATGCAATGCATGCCCTGAACCGACTTTATGAAAAGTGTTGCTTGCATCAAAATCAAAATGTTGATATAAATAAATATAAGAAAAACACATGTTTTCTACTATTTTCCATTTAGAATAGAGTTTAAATGATTCAGTGATTTGTTTACATGTTGCATAGTATCCCAAACTTTATGGAAATGGGATTAAATTGTTTCTGAAATTAAGAGTGTGGAACGCTGACGCCTCACAGGTGCAAATGTAAGAGAAATGCTGGCTGAAAGCCTCCCTGCAGCCCGGTGAGGCAGCAGGCCTGTGCATGAGCCGCTGCCTCCTTCAGAGAATAATTAATCAGAGTAAACAGAGGCTGGGGTGAAGCCCTGGCTGCTCTGCAGGTCCTGGTCTATTCAGAGCTGTTCTAGGCTCTGCAGTCTAAATATTAATTCCACAGATAGCCCTGCAGTGCCCTGGATACACACACAAAGGCAGTCATGTGGACAATACCTGTCAGACTGGCGCTTTGTCTTTCCTGTGTGCTGTATCGCAGTAATTTCCATCTCTGATAGGACACACTGTCTTTACACAACGATAAAGAGACACTGGCCTACTTCTCCCTCTCACCTGGCAGCAGGTACAGTCTGTCTCCACATGAACAATCAGCTCAGAGATCAGTGTGACATCACCAGACAGTTTTATGTGGAGCTTTTTAACCCAGCAATAATCTGAATCAGACCAAATATAATAAAACGCGTCATGTTGATAAGAGCAAATCGGCCCGTTCTGTGATACAATCACATTCATTCATTCTGCAAAAAATGATTTTGTTAATGATTAAACTGCCAGTTATTCCACCAACGCCCTGAAAGTCCAAGAAGATGTTTAGATTTCCTGTTTAATGTGAAATAAGAGAAAAATCTGCAGACGCAGACCTCTCTAACAGCTCCGTGTCCGACAACAGTTCTGAAGGAAACAGGATGACATCAGTGTCATGTTGTTGCAAATATTTAGATATTTAATCTGAAATGTATCCATGTGCAGCAGCAGCTGTCAGTGTTGGACCGTAGCCTCCTCCGTGCAGCCTGAACTCCTCCTGAAGATGTTGATGCAGCTCATGTGAGGGTACGTCTAAGACCTTCATCAGTCTGAGTACATCATGTCCTCCTTCGAGTAGCTTTTAGGATCACACAAACATGTTCGTCTTTGACAAGCACGTCTCATTTTCTAACTCGTTTTATGGTAAAACAATAGAAAATGTCCATTATTCCTGTCAAACTTGTTATTAGTTACAGTTATTTCTTCTTTTAATTCAACATTTTCACCATTTTTAGAGGCAATTTTTGAAAAAAAGGTTCAAACCTAAATGAAAACCTGGACTCATGTGGGAACGTGACAAGTTTGTCTGAATTATTTTAACCAAAAAAGCAAAGTTTGGAGATTAAAAATATATTGTTTTATTTGTTTACATGAACATAACTAGAAAAATATAATTTAAACCCAAAGACGAGAGAAAAGTGGAAATTTATTTATATAACACCAGCAAACATGGCATGACAGCGAGTGCTGCACCGCAGACAGATGCTGACGCTGATGTGGTCCAGTCACTGTTACACAGCAGGAAATGCTTTAGTTCATTGATCATATGACGGTCCTGGGCCGTTTGTTCCCTCAGGGTTCTGTTTATGCTGCTTCTAAGCTCACTTAGTGTTTGGATTCTCGGTTCTATGTTCAATGTTTTGTTATTACTTATTCATATTGAATCCTGTTATTGGTTCTTCATCCTGAATCCTGTTATTGGTTCTTCATCCTGAATCCTGTTATTGGCTCTTCATCCTGAATCCTGTTGTTGGATCCTCAAATCCTGTCTGTTGGTCTCTTCTTCAGATCTTAATCTGTTATTGGTTCTTCATCCTGAATCCTGTTGTTGGTTCTTCATCCTGAATCCTGTTGTTGGTTCTTCATCCTGAATCCTGTTGTTGTGTTCCTCATCCTGAATCCTGTTGTTGGTTCTTCATCCTGCAATCCTTTTGTTGGTTCCTCTACTGCACCAGTGTGCTGCCTCATACTGGCTCCATTAAGTGACTGTGATGGAGGCCTTATGCAAAGCCCTGAACGTTGGCACAATCCTCAGGAAAACATTTTGAGCACGACTTCCTGTTTGTGTGCAAACGTAGTTTCCTGAAGTGAAGAAACAAACAAGAGAAATTACTGAGGTTTCTGTCAGTTTGGAGGATCTGCACGGTGACCCCGTCCCCTACAGAGATTGCACATTCCCTTATTTACACTGCATTTGAGACATGCCTGATCTCAGCCACTGAGCATGTGCAAACATTCACCCCACAGTGGTGCACTCAGTGACCTGCCGCTGAGCTCTGAAGTGGGCTCAGGGTGACGCTCTTCCTCGGACCGATCAGTCCGATCTCTCAGACAAACCAATGAACTTTGACCTCCACACCTCCTCACAGGCGAAGAGCATCTGTGCAATGATTAACCCGGGGGTGTTAATGTCGTTAGGAGGAGATCATTATGAGCCAATTTGTCTCCTGCAATGAGTTTGACCTCTATGACAACCAGTTAAAAGCGACGGTCTCGGGGCCCACCGCCGGGGCCTCTGACAGGGTGGCTGCTGTAGCAGGTCAACTTGCAGCTGAATTTAAGAAGATACAAGTTTTTGCTTCTGTCCAAGTTCAGTGGTGTTGAAATAATCTGCACATGTATACATGATGTTTTTTAATTAGTGCTAAATGCTCTCCATGCTGCTGCAGGTTACACAAACAGGAACCAGCCGCATGAACAGGTTTGCTCTTAAGTATCATTTAAAACTTTAAATGAATCTGATTAAATGCAGCAGCTTCACTTTTGTGTCTTTCTGATCTTTGTCTCTGAATAGTCTTCATGAAAGCTTCTGTTTGTTTGCACCGCAGGCCTCTTTGTTGTCATTTTTCAAGCAATACGTAACTGAACCAAGCAGAGGACATAACACGCATTGCTGCAGGTGTTGGGGAGTTACATTTCATTGAGGGACACATGAACTCCAATATGTACTGTGAAATAATGAAGCAGAGCATGATCCCCTCCCTCCGGAAACTGGGTCGCAGGGCAGTGTTCCAGCATGATAATGACCCCAAACACACCTCTAAGACAACCACTGCTTTATTGAAGAGGTTGAGGGTAAAGGTGATGGACTGGCCAAGCATGTCTCCAGACCTAAACCCAATAGAACATCTTTGGGCATCCTCAAGCGGAAGGTGGAGGAGCTGACAGTCTCCACTGATGCGCCAGCTCCGTGATGCCATCATGGAGGAGTGGAAAAGCATTCCAGTGGCAACCTGTGAAGCTCTGGTAAGCAATACGTAACTGAACGAAGTAGCCTACAACC
>JAMQGT020012336.1:0-96140 GCA_024447675.2 Pterophyllum scalare | reverse complement strand
ATTCATTACACACAGACTGATACACTTCAAATGTTTGTTTCTTTTAATTTTGATGATTATAACTGACAACTAATGAAAACCCCAAATTCAGTATCTCAGAAAATTAGAATATTACTTTAGACCAATACAAAAAAAGGATTTTTAGAAATGTTGGCCAACTGAAAAGCATGAACATGAAAAGTATGAGCATGTACAGCACTCAGTACTTAGTTGGGGCTCCTTTTGCGTGGATTACTGCAGCAATGCGGCGTGGCATGGAGTCGATCAGTCTGTGGCACTGCTCAGGTGTTATGAGAGCCCAGGTTGCTCTGATAGTGGCCTTCAGCTCTTCTGAATTGTTGGGTCTGGTGTATCGCATCTTCCTCTTCACAATAGCTCATAGACTTTTCTATGGGGTTAAGGTCAGGTGAGTTTGCTGGCCAATTAAGAACAGGGATACCATGGTCCTTAAAGCAGGTACTGGTAGCTTTGGCACTGTGTGCAGGTGCCAAGTCCTGTTGGAAAATGAAATGTGCATCTCCATAAAGTTGGTCAGCAGCAGGAAGCATGAAGTGCTCTAAAACTTCCTGGTAGATGGCTGCGTTGACCTTGGACCTCAGAAAACACAGTGGACCAACACCAGCAGATGACATGGCACCCCAAACCATCACTGACTGTGGAAACTTTACACTGGACCTCAAGCAACGTGGATTCTGTGCCTCTCCTCTCTTCCTCCAGACTCTGGGACCTTGATTTCCAAAGGAAATGCAAAGTTTACTTTGATCAGAGAACATAACTTTGGAGCACTCAGCAGCAGTCCAGTCCTTTTTGTCTTTAGCCCAGGTGAGACGCTTCTGACGCCGTCTCTTGTTCAAGAGTGGCTTGACACGAGGACTGCGACAGCTGAAACCCATGTCTATATACGTCTGTGCGTGGTGGTTCTTGAAGCACTGACTCCAGCTGCAGTCCACTCTTTGTGAATCTCCCCCACGTTTTTGAATGACTTTTGTTCCACAATCCTCTCCAGGGTGCGGTTATCACTATTGCTAGGACACTTTTTTCTACCACATCTTTTCCTTCCCTTCGCCTCTCTATTAATGTGCTTGGACACAGAGCTCTGTGAACAGCCAGCCTCTTTAGCAATGACCTTTTGTGTCTTGCCCTCCTTGTGCAAGGTGTCAAAGGTCGTCTTTTGGACAACTGCCAAGTCAGCAGTCTTCCCCATGATTGTGTAGCCCACAGAACTAGACTGAGAGACCATTTAAAGGCCTTTGCAGGTGTTTTAAGTTAATTAGCTGATTGGAGTGTGGAACCAGGTGTCTTCAATATTGAAACTTTTCACAATATTCTAATTTTCTGAGATACTGAATTTGGGGTTTTCATTAGTTGTCAGTTATAATCATCAAAATTAAAAGAAATAAACCTTTGAAATATATCAGTCTGTGTGTAATGAATGAATATAATATACAAGTTTCACTTTTTGAATGGAATTACTGAAATAAATAAACTTTTTCATGATATTCTAATTTTATGACCTGTAACTATAATATGGCAAACACACACACACACACACACACACACACACACACACACACCGGCAACCTTTAATTCCTCTTTTCCTGTACACCTAATTAAACAATTGGCAAACAACAGCAATCCGACTGGTGGGTGCCTGGGTATTTTTCTGTGTACCAAACTTCTTGACAAATAAATGCCTGATAGACTCATATTTACGCAACCAGGGGAAAAATAAATAAATAACTCAAACCTTTAATAAATAGGATCAAAACCCACCAACTGTGCAGCTGAGAGACTCTGTAGTATATAAAACAAACTGTAGCATCTCAGAAACATGGAAACCCACACTCACACATTTGAGCCCTGGCAGAGTAACGCTGGCTTTGACTCTGGGCTTTCTGTAGGGTACACCGCTTTGGTAACTCATGCTGCAGACCCATCCTGCTCTGGAGCAGGTTACACTCGAGTAAGAGATCAACACAGCTGTATTTACTGGAAAATAGCTCCAACATTCCTGGAAGGTCCTACAAACGTCAGCACTCGGAAAGTGGGAGGGCCTGTAGTACAGAGACAGTCTAAGGTCTCTGTCTTTTTCCCTGACAACCATTAATGAGAAATATAGTCCTCAGAAGCATCTTTATTGCTGTTTTCTCCCTCTGGCTGCAAGACATTTTATTGCTGATAGAATCCTGAAACAGGACACCTGAGCCGTGTAAGTTTTTACCTTTCAAAAAAAGTGCAAGTAAGCAAGTAAGTTATTGTTTTATCATTATTAATTATTACTTTCTTAGATGCAGCTGAAACAATATGTCTGCACCCATCTTACCCACCATCAGAACACTACCAGCACAAACACAATATTGTAATTACACGTAGAGAAATGAAAAGCTCATGCTGGAAAGATGATAAGTTGATGTGGAAAGTGTATCTTTTTTAGCTTTTGTTGTAAAGTTTAATATTGTCTGTTTTTTGATGCAGCAGTTTCCTGATGCAAGCTGATGCCCTCCTGTGGGAGACAATAAATTAACCTTTACCTTACTGATGCATCTGTTCATGCACTCAGTACTGTGGCCAGTTTTCCTCTGTGCCTTTATATACACTTTATTAAGAGAGTGCCTTCAAAGATACCTTGAAATTTATGTTACACATAAAAAGTGTTTTTTTTAATAATATCATAAGATTCAGTCACCTATATATTTTGCCGTGCTTTTCTAATATCACTTTTATCTTCCCTTTCACAAAACAATAAACAGTCAGGAAACTGTAATAAATCTACTGTCCATGTTTCTGATTGGTCAAATGCTGCAAACTCCGCCTCTTTCATGTGAATGTGCTCCTAGCTTGACTTCCACTTACTGAGTTGATAACTACCTTCAAGTTAGCCTGACATCATCAATTAGGCCAAGTGATGTCAGAGAAGGGAAAAATACCCTGTGTGCTGTATTCGCTTCATTGTACAGGCCCCTAAAAATAATCACATTTCACAGATACACAGACACAAACTTGGAAACCTTTCTGGCAAACTGATCCAGTCACAAACACTTTTTTAAAAAAAGTTGTAAAGCACTGGAGTGCACAAATTCGTGATTAAATCTGAAAACTGCTAATTATTAAGACAGATTAAGAGGGAATTAGACTGTGATGACACATAAACAGTCAGTGAAGCCAGCACACATTCTCAGAGCTGCATGTAAGTCTCCTTCAGGGGTTTGTGGGCCTCAGTGATGAAGATGATGTGGCTTTACTGGCATTCCTCTCCAGAGAACGGCTCCGCTTTTTTCTGTGAATATTTGTAGTAAAACCAAGGAAAGTGCTGACTCTGAGATATTCAGAACTCATTACAGCTCCCACTTTCAGATTTTTCATCTTAACATTTCTTTCCTTTTTTCAAAGAATTTCCAAGTTGTTCTGATTGGCCGCTTCTTTCTTTTCTTTCCTTCAGTTCACGCCACACACAGCCCTTTATACCATTGCACACAACCACTGGTTCTGCCTTACCACAGACATAAACTGTTACAGAACCAAGCAGGTATTGTCGTTTATCAAGCTGATTTTGGGATCTGTAAAGCATAGCTCTTATCTCTGTGTGACTTCAGCCTGCAGCAATCTCCAACACCAGACTGAGACAATTCCACTTAAACCATTTTAAATTAGCTTAAGGCCAGTTAAGCTCAGCGTTATTTTCTTCAATAATTGACCGTTTTATCTACAAGCCAAGACTCCTTTAATCTTCCACATTAATTCAAGGCTTCAAAGTTTTAGAACACTTAACAAAAGTCATCCAGAGAGCAGTGCACAAAATTATTCTATCTGCTCTGCTAAAAAGCAGAGCTGAGGGTGTGTGTAGCTGTGAGACCAAATGCAGTTCTTCCAAGCGGGTTTTCCTCTTGAGTGGAACAGAAACTGAATTCCCACCTGTCTCTCACACGCGCGTGCGCACACACACACACACACACACACACACACACACACACACACACAGTGCAAGTTGTTCTGGATAAAAGTGAAGCATAAAAGCATTAAATAGAGCAAAGCAAAACAAAGCAGTTCTACCCCCGAACTATAAAAATCCTATAAAACTGCTCTGTTATGTTTATGCATTAAAGACATTTGGGAGATGTTTTTCTTCTTCATCTTCTTCCTCTGTGGAAGCAAAATCCTTTGCATGAGTCATCAAAAACTTGTGTGGGTTAATTTGGGCTTCCTAAAATCTTTAGGGCTAATTCCAAACGGCACTTGGAGGAACTTCACACAGGAAGCGTTTTTCAGTCGTCCAGCTGATACATGTTAATCATGGTCTGTAGTGCTGTATTTCATACTTACCTCTGCTGGGTATCACAGTGGGGGGAAAGGATTAAATACTATGCAGGGTCTCAGTGATAGGAGGGGTTCCTTGCAAGTCAGGAATGAAATGTTCATTTTCATTTGTAATGCTTTAAAAATCTAAGTAATTAATCTCTTGATTAAATTGGCTGAATAAATCAGCATGATTGAACTTTGATTCCACTTCCAGTCCTTACAAATGGTTTAGCCCACCTCAGGACTCTCCTTTACAGCACAGCAAATTTATTCTATCTAGGTGACTGCTAATGCACATCATGAGTTATGTCTTTCCCCAGCAAAGCAAATTCGGGGTATCAAGAAAGAAAGACAGAAAGAAAGACAGAAAGAAAGACAGAAAGAAAGAAAGAAAAGTTTCAAAGGCTAGGTGAGCAGTAGCATCTGCTACAGGCTGACTGTGTGAGACAGTCAGCCTGTAGCAGATGTGACAATGTATATCTATCTATGTGGCACAACTTCACACCATGAACCAGAGAGTGCCACAGAGTGAAGCAGCAGCAGGTCCCTCCCCAAATGATGTCACACGAGGTGAGCTCATAAAGTGGCAACTAAAAGTTATTCCAAGCAATCATTTAAGTCGATAACAGTTTCAAATGAAAAGCTAACAGCAATAACATTGAGCAGCATTAAACTTTATTGTATGCTGTCCCTTGAGGTGAGCAGGACATTTAGAGAAGCTCGGTGCACTTCAGGCTGTGGAAATAGCATTTTTCAAATACCACAATGAGGAAAAAAGAGAAAGAAACCCCCCCCAAAACAAACCAAAAAAACTTTTGTAGCTGCTCACTCATATGGTGATGGATGTGTTTGTTTGGCTTTTGTTGGTTCTAATGAAACACCATCTGGCAGCCCACCAACATCAAAGGAACTCTAACAGAAAACGGCTGTTCATCATATCATTGCACACATCAGACCCATTTTATGGAATGCATGTTAACATTAGGCCTGTGCAACCACGGTGCTAGAATTATGGTGTCACAGTTTTATAAACACAAAGAAGTGGGGACATGTTCACAATTAAAGATAACGACACTGTTTACAATTATTCTGGTGTGCCTTGGTGATCTGGTTTGACCTCTGGTGTGCCAAACGGGTTAAAAACACTATTAGGCTGCAAACAGGTTAAGAGGCTGATATTGATCCTGTATGCTGCATTCTTGCAGAGGTCCGTCTGTGTGGCAGGTAGTGAACGAGCAGATGTGACAGACGATGGAAGTGAAGAGGGAGAGGAAAATGAAGGCCGCCCTGAGGGTGATGGGGAAGAATGAAGAGAGGGCAGAGCGTGTTAGAAAAGTGTTACAAAACTAAAATGGCATTTTTATGCTTTTCTTATACCACAGGAACCAAAACGTATTTGACCATAAGGTAATGGTAGACTACAGCATGATGAAAAGGGTGAACTGTACAGACTTATGGACATATCATACATTTTTTAAAGGTGATATATGAACAGTTCATTACTGGCTACCCTAATGACCAATGCAGATTGCTGTACAACTGGCAGCTCAATTATTTGTTAATAAAAACTGTAAAAGATGCATGAGAGATATGAGCCAACAAAGCAAGGGGGCCAGCAGACACTGCTTATACACAGGGCCAAGAGTTCTGTGTTATACCACTGTGCAGTGCTCTGAGAGCTGCCAAAAAGTAACGTATAAGTCAGTAATGTGCTTGAAAGCAATCTGCGTGTGCATGCACGCACACACAATACTGAATATTGATAGTGATTACCTCCCATTAAATGGGACATAATACTAAATCTTTCCAAGAGCCGTCACACCATTGGTTAGCCAAGTTTGAAAAGGAAAGCTCTTCAGTAGAACTTGGTTTTCTTTGTTTATATTAGCTGTTAAAGCATCAGAGTGTGCAAACAAAGCTAGTGTTAAATATAGACTGTATATGAATGATAGACTGTAACGGTGAAATTTCATATTCCTGGGACAGCTGGATTGTTCCTGAGGTGGATTCCTCCAGTGATTTGCCATCTAAATCATTGGAGGAATCCACCTCAGGAACAATCCAGCATAACAAAAAAACCCTGAAATTTCACCGCGAATAAAGCAAATATACACTACACTCTAGGTCAGGGGTCCTCAAATCCAGGCCTTAAGGGCTGGTGTCCTACAGCTTTTAGATGTGTCCCTAATCCAACACACCTGAATCAAATGGCTGAATTACCTCCTCAGTATCAGTCAAGTTCTCCAGAGTCCTGCTAATGACTCCTATATTTGACTCAGGTGTGTTGAAGCAGAGACACATCTAAAACCTGCAGGACACCGGCCCTTGAGGCCTGGATTTGAAGACCCCTGCTCTAGGTGCTACCTCACAGTTGAAAGCAGAACAAGATGAACCCGCAAGAAAACCAACAGCAAACAAGAGCCAACAAGGCTAGCGAGGCAGCTCCAACAGAGCTCCACAAAGTCAACAGAAAACTGAAACTCTGGTCCGTCCACCCACCCCAACCACCCACAGCCCAGAAGACAGCCGACAACCGGCAAAACCATCTGCAGCACGACCTGTTGCAAGCTCACGTCCAGCACCGCCTCGTCTCAAACTGCGCACACCCTCATGCCGCGCAGCCCAGCACCCTCCTCTCCATGTAGGCACACAACCACACACACAACACTGCAGCAGACATGGAGAAGAAGGGCTGGGCACACAGCGACAGTCTGCCCTCCGATCAGCCGAAACACACCTGAATCCATGCAATCAGATCGGTCAAGCAGGCCATCCAGCTTCCCAACCTCCACCCTCGCAAAGAAGCACCCTCAGTTTATGTGGGTTACAGTAGTTCCACTGGCAGATTATTTCACTTATAACATGGGAAAAATGTCTTTTTTTTATATATATTCATATCTGGAATTTTTCGCAATCGGAATGTTGATCCAAATGCACTGAAGTACCAAACAAATTTGCTTTTACAAGAACAGCTCTACAAGTTTTCTATAGGCTACTCTTGTAAATGTTTGTATTTTTATTTATTTATTTATTTTTTATTTAGTTATTTATGCCAGGTCTGACAGGCAACAAGGAAGGGGCAAGAACAAGTGGAGGGAAGAAATGGAAGAAAAAAAGGGGGGGAGAGAGAAGAGAAGTATAGGGAAGTAAGGAAAAAAATAATCAAAGAAGAGTATACACACACACACACACACACACACACACACACACACACTCATATATCCATATACACACACATGCACATACACACAATTTTGTTGTTTGCAATAATGTGTGCCAAAGCGGCCCAAGCCACCCCCAGGTCATGGCCACCAAGGGAGCAGGCCAATAACCACTCCAAGACATCCAGCCACGCACTCCGGGACCCATGGGCACCCACACCCCAGGGGGACAGTGATGATCAGTGGGGAGCAGCGTGGAGCGGTAGGGAGGGGTAATTGCCGCCCTCCGTAACCGCGTCCCACAGTGGCTCATTAAGCCCCGGACCCAGGCGAGCTGTCCACATATACAAAAACACACACACACACGCACACACACATGCACATATACACAGACACACACACACACACGCACCAGTCAAACACTCATGTACACACACGGAACATACATGGGCACCTAGTGTGGGAGAACAGGTACCAGCACAGAGCCAGCGGCAACCCAGGGAAGCAGCCAACCCAGCCCCAAACAATGAGCCAGTCTCCACCCCAGGCAGGGTGAATGACACTGGGGTGTGAGAAGACCCTCCCACCCCCTCCTCACACTCAACATGTTTGGGGTGATGTGAGTGTATGTAATGAGAAGAATGTGTATGACTGTATGAAAGCTACAGTGCTATTAAAATTGGAGGGACAGATGTAACATGAGCACTGAGCAACAGCGCTCATCCACACTGCCCCTCCAAGGCCTTCAATGTCTAAAATGTAAATAAAATTGAAGAGCAGGTAGCAGTGAACAGACAAGTGGGGCCACCTCAGCAGCACCACCCACTAACCACTGTGTGACACACCTGCCTCCCAGGGCATGATGTGTTGTGAACTACATAATGCAATTAAAAGTGAGGAGTGGGACATCACGCAGCTCAGCGAGCAGAGCCAAGGAGTTGGCCCTACTCACCGCAGCACGAGCCCCCCTTCCCCAAGAATCTATGTGTGTGTAATGTGATGTTTAATCGAGTGGGAGGAGGGGAGGGGTCAGGATGAATATGACCGAAAGGTAGAGGACTACCCCCAGGAGGAAGAGAGCCAGCTGAATACTTGCTCACTAGGCACCCCAGTTGCCTACATCCCCCTGAGGATCAGGAAGGCAGGTCCAGGGCCTGAAGTGGCCACTGCCCCAAGACACCACCGTGCATCAGGCCGGCACCACCTCACCCACTGCAAACACAAGACAAACACACATCCCTACATGCATACAAAAGATAACAAATATGACCCACACACTCACCTACATCCACACACACACATCCACACACACACGCACTCACCTACATCCACACACACACATCCACACACACACGCACTCACCTACATCCACACACACACGCACTCACCTACATCCACACATACACACACACACACACACACACACACACAGTGGTTCTGGGTCCAGATCCAACCAGCCCCTGGTTGGATCTGGACTCCAGCGCAGGGAGGGGCCCAACCGGGAAACAGGCAACCCCGGGCACCAGACTCCGCACCCTGGCCCCCGCAGAGGAAGCCGACCACCCGGATGGGGCCAGCACCCACCACCACGGGCCCCCAGCCCCATACTCCAAGACCATAACAGCATCCATCCAAGCCCCCACCACCAACAACAAGGGCCCAGACACAGAAACCACAAAATAGTAGCCACTGTCTCCGGTCCAAGAGCCATCAGACACCCGAGTCCCCCGGCCCACCCCCAGCCACCTGCCGGGTACCCCGCGAGACAAGACTACAGCTGGTTACCCCGATCACGCGATTTAGCTGATCAGTGGGGACCAGAGAGATTCGAATTTGGCCAGTTGGTTTTTAGAGGTGGCAGACATTCTTTCCAGACTAATATGGTCTAATAGTAGATTCTTAAAATGAGTAATAGATAAATCCTTTTTTGATTTCCAATTCATGAGGATAGTTTTCTTAGCGATGCATAAGGCAGTAAGAACTACATGTGATATATTTGTTTCCATGTTTAATTCACTTAAGTCACCTAGAATGCACAGTTTTGGTGAAGCTGGGATGTCGCAATGAAACCACGTGGATAAGTCTTCACATATCATCTGCCAGAACCTCTGAACAGTTGTACAAGACCAAATTGCATGCATATAGTTTTCAGTATGGTTGCCTGAAAAATGGGAATGGGAAAAATGTCTTGATATATGTAAAATAATCTGCCAGTGGAACTGGTACTTTTTTAAATCAATGTTAAGGAATTATTGACTTAAAAAAAGCTCATATTTCTTGCTGAAAAGTTACTTGTAAGTTAGTTTTGTATCATATCAAGTGTACGAAGATATTTGCACTAGAAACTAGACCAAAAATACTTGGTAAGATTGTGTTTTTGCGGTGTAGTTATACATGTCATAAAATGGCAGGTGATCGTTTCAGTACACCATGCTGATGGTAGAATTTAGATAAATTGTTGCATGGTTTTGTTTTTCATTTTTCAGTTGAGTGACATTTGATATTCATTTCTTTCTGTAACACAGGCAATGGTTTCAACTTCACAGCAGTTTTTCTTTTTTGTGCTGTGTCATTTCACAACTGTTAAGAGCTAGCCACAGGGTTAAGCAGGAACTTTAAAAAATGTTGTTCCATGTCATGTAGTGTCGAATCAACAAATAACAAGATTATTCAAAACATTGTTGTTTATGGGGTTATTTTCACAATGATTTAATGAAAGAATCGTTTTTCTTTAATTGCACATGAAGTTCCTAATTCATAGATGAGAATTTAGATAGATTAAAGCTGGTCTTTTAATAATTTTTGTTTTTGTTTTTTTATTTTATTAATGTTATAGGGAACACTTATGATCTGAAATTAGACATTATGGCTATAGGCAGCCTGTTAATAACTCAGCTCATATTTTGCTTGAAAAATATGACACATTTCCAAGTTGTGAGTGTGAATCCTCAGAATGGTATTACACTATGCTCTACATTACTATTCTTATGACTGACGTTTATATTGTGAATTGTCCTTTGAGATTGTATTTCTTTGACCTTGCAAAGGCTTAATGTTGTCCAAATATGAGACATTTGAAAGTGTTTTTCTGAAAACATCTATACAACAGCACTCTTTTTTTTTTTTGCAACCAGAAGGAGTCGCTGCTGGTGGCCAGTCGGCAGAATGCAGGCCCAAAGAGCTTTCACAGTGGCTCACACCCAGAAACTACATCCATCTTTTACATACAGTCAATGGGTCTAAAGCTGCTGCATCTGCAGGCAGCAGTCCTCTAAAGCTGTTAATATGTAAAGGGATACTCTTTCACTTTGTCAGCATCTCGTTTAACCCTCTGCTATGTATTTATTTATTTTTTTATTTTTTTACAGTTGTCTGCACAGGTCTTGGCAAATGGTTTTTGATATGTGTCAGAATGGCTCTATTATTTACCCATTTCCTGTTTTTAGGGTTAAGCTTGGGATTATTGCTCATGATGACCTCACAGGGCTAAATGTGATGTTGTATTTGTAGAGATTTTGGCTTCAAAATATGCTAAACTCTGAGATTAATCAAAATGTAATGCTGTAATGAGTAAGAAGCAGAGTTGAAATATTTAATTGGCCTTTTAAGTGGACATCAGGTAGTAAAAGGAACTTGTACTCAGAAGTCTTGTGGTGTGGAAGTGGAAGGAAAAAAGTGAAATAACTAAAGTCCAAAATAGGTGAAGAAACCTACCAAAGAACAAAGACGGAGAGAAGACCTGCATACTAAGTACACACCAATGAGAAAGATAATAAGACAGGAAATCAAAGCAGGAAATAAAAACACAAAAAGACACATGAGAAAACTAACCTTCAAAATAACTAACTTAAAGAAGGACAATATGCAGTAAAGAAGTGTTTCAGGGGGAGGACAGAAGAGAACCTGCCTGACTGCATCAGGGAACATCATCTTAAATAACGGTTCCTAAAATATCTCCAGAATGCTGACATTTCTCCTCCTCCACCTACCTGCAGAACTGCACCAGCTGCTAGCCGTTCATACGTACCAGAAATGTCTGCAATGCCAGTGACAACGAATGCAGGTCTTACCCACTTCCCAGTGAGCTCAGCTAACTTTCTGTTGCTCCTCCGCTCTGTGTAATTCACTTGATTGTGAGGCTGGAGCCACCCTTTCAGTTCTTGCATCACCATGTGTCCACTGAGCTGAGCAGTGGCTTCAGTCCATTGAAGTTGAGTGGTCGGGTTTCTGATAGCTAGAAAAACTCACAGTGGCATCAGATAAACTGCTGGGAAAAATGGCAACAACTGTGAAGAGCTTAATTTAAACATTCCACAGATGTAAAGATGAGGCTGCATATACTCTATGTGGTTAAGTTGTTAAAGTGTTCATAAGCTGTCATCCATTGCCACTTCAAATGCTACAGTGCCTTGCGAAAGTATTCGGCCCCTTTGAACTTTTCAACCGTTTGCCACATTTCAGGCTTCAAACATAAAGATATAAAATTTTAATTTTTTGTGAAGAATCAGCAACAAGTGGGACACAATCGTGAAGTGGAATGAAATCTATTGGATGTGTCAAAATTTTTTAACAAATAAAAAACTGAAAAGTGGGGCGTGCAATATTATTCGGCCCCCTTGCATTAATACCTTTTGCTGCAATTACAGCTGCAAGCCTCTTGGGGTATGTCTCTATCAGTTTTGCACATCGAGAGACTGAAATTCTTGCACATTCTTCCTTGCAAAACAGCTCGAGCTCAGTGAGGTTGGATGGAGAGCGTTTGTGAACAGCAGTCTTCAGCTCTTTCCACAGATTCTCCATTGGATTCAGGTCTGGACTTTGACTTGGCCATTCCAACACCTGGATACGTTTATTTGTGAACCATTCCATTGTAGATTTGGCTTTATGTTTGGGATCATTGTCTTGTTGGAAGATAAATCTCCGTCCCAGTCTCAGGTCTCTTGCAGACTCCAACAGGTTTTCTTCCAGAATGCTCCTGTATTTGGCCCCATCCATCTTCCCATCAATTTTGACCATCTTCCCTGTCCCTGCTGACGAAAAGCAGGCCCAAACCATGATGCTGCCACCACCATGTTTGACAGTGGGGATGGTGTGTTCAGGGTGATGAGCTCTGTTGCTTTTACGCCAAACATATCGTTTTGCATTGTGGCCAAACAGTTCGATTTTGGTTCCATCTGACCAGAGCACCTTCTTCCACATGTTTGGTGTGTCTCCCAGGTGGCTTGTGGCAAACTTTAAGCGAGACCTTTTATGGATATCTTTGAGAAATGGCTTTCTTTTTGCCACTTTCTATAAAGGCCAGATTTGTGCAGTGTACGACTGATTGTTGTCCTATGGACAGACTCTCCCACCTCAGCTGTAGATCTCTGCAGTTCATCCAGAGTGATCATGGGCCTCTTGGCTGCATCTCTGATCAGTTTTCTCCTTGTTTGAGATGAAAGTTTAGAGGGACGGCCGGGTCTTGGTAGATTTGCAGTGGTCTGATACTCCTTCCATTTCAATATGATTGCTTGCACAGTGCTCCTTGAGATGTTTAAAGCTTGGGAAATCTTTTTGTATCCAAATCCGGCTTTAAACTTCTCCACAACAGTATCTCGGACCTGCCTGGTGTGTTCCTTGGTCTTCATGATGCTCTCTGCACTTGGAACAGAACCCTGAGACTATCACAGAGCAGGTGCATTTATACGGAGACTTGATTACACACAGGTGGATTCTATTTATCATCATCAGTCATTTGGGACAACATTGGATCATTCAGAGATCCTCACTGAACTTCTGGAGTCAGTTTGCTGCACTGAAAGTAAAGGGGCCGAATAATATTGCACGCCCCACTTTTCAGTTTTTTTATTTGTTAAAAAATAAATTTCATTCAACTTCACGATTGTGTCCCACTTGTCGTTGATTCTTCACAAAAAATTACAATTTTATATCTTTATGTTTGAAGCCTGAAATGTGGCAAAAGGTTGAAAAGTTCAAGGGGGCCGAATACTTTCGCAAGGCACTGTATTTGTTGGGGAACCTCTGTGTTAATCAAGGATCAATATATTAAAGTTCAGTGTGAACCAGTGGAGTTGTGGAGGTGATCTAAAAAGATCTGCACGCTTCAGGCAAACAGAGCTCTTTTCACAGTTCACAAGCAACACAGAAGGAAGATAAAGAGCATCAGTGTGAAGCATCTCATGCCATGCTCAGTTTTACCAGTGTACAATTGTGAAATGAATTCAAAAGGGAAACTGTTTATAAAACGAATCTCATCCCACAGCAGATTCTCACTGAGCAGAACCTGCAGCGTTCTGGTTGGTAAGCTTCTGCTCTCACCTCAACTGAGCACTGACCTGATTTGTAAACCTAATAAATTGAAATTTCAGAACCCTGGGTACCCTGCAGCAAAGCACTACTGATTTACTGCCATATTTATGAGATAGGAGAGCATAATTCTAAACAAAAATCACTGGGTGTTGCATTAAACCTGGTCTGCCCCTCAAAAGAGGAAAAGCTTGGAAACGTGGGTGTAAAAATCCTGCCTGACTCAGGGACGCTGGCAGCCGGATAGACTCTCTCAGACTGGATTTGGTCGTTCATTTGGTTTTTTTAGACACTGAATTGTTAATTTCAGCTCAGCGCAGCGAGGAACAAACAGGAGAAAGAATGAAGGATATTACTCAGCCAACATGTCTTATTCCCTTTAAATAATGCAGAAATGTTATCCCTTTTCAAAGATGCGTCAAATCAAACCATGAAATAATCTGCTCTGGTATATCTGGGAATACAGAATATGTTAAAAATATCTGCTAGTATCATCTGTTTCACATTACACTGGGATAACTGGGGACATGTCGGTGTCAGTTTACACAGCATGTAAATACCACTTTATTCTTCTGAAGGAGGTTTATCAGATTTGGGAATTAGAACCATGATGATGTCATAGAGGTTATCTTGGCAGAAGTTTGAAGTCCGAGACTTGTTTCAAACCCGAGGGCAGAGATATTCCTCACAGAAACATGCCATCTGGAAAGTGTGGGAATCAGTCTTTTGGGGATTGTGGCCTGTAACACCAGGGACTAATTTGAGGTCTCGGCCTACGCTGTCTGAAGTTTAAAATATATATTTTAATCCCCACTCTGTCCACCTGCCTGTTCTGACTTGCTGTGTTTTCCAGATATTTTGGTAAGCATCATGTTTGCGTCATCTGTCATGCAAAGTGCAATACAGGCATTTTAAGCCATCTCTCTCCCTCTAATGAACTCTTTTAGGCTTTTTGGTTTGCTGCACTATACAAGATCGCCCCAAACACCACAATCCTCATTATTCTGTCCTGTTTGGGCATATTTTTTTTTCTCAGTTCTGTGTGCAGCACAGCTGGCACAAAATATGGTCTAGTGGTCTGATTCTTGCAGAGGTTGCCACAGGTCATGGGCTCACATATAGGACAAGCAGCACATTTGTTACTACCTTGTTTGAAGCTGGTAGCAAAAGCTCAGGCACACACATAATTAAGGTAATGCATTCAACCCAAGAGACAAAGGGGAATGCCTGGAAAGGTAAAAGGGAAAAAAAAAAAAAGGAAGCCTGACGTTGAAGTCTACTGAATCCAGACTGGGAGCTTGTTCCACAGGGGAGAAGGGCCCGATAGCTGAAGGCTCTGCTCTTTAGAACTGAATTTAAAATAAGTGGATCTGGATGTAACAAGGAGCCAGTGTGAGAAGCTAATATGGGAGAAAGCTTGCGGATATTTTATTGCATCAGTGCAACAAGCGGGTGCACAGCAGAGATGCAGTGGGGACAGATGCAGCTCTGCACTCATTATTGCAGTAAAAAGGAGGTGAGTGTGGTTTTAAGGACAGCATTTTTCTTGGTTTGCTTTTCCAAAATGTGAGTCACCATTTGCTCAGTGCTCTGGTAGGATGAGTCGAGATGCTGTTCGTGTCACTCAGGAATGAAGGCGTGCGATGTCGTGAAGCTGTGTGCGCACGCTGTCCAAGCAGAACTTACAAGGGGGGGAAAAAGCTTATTAAACCTTATTTTGGGTCAAAGTCGGCAAACTCCTGACGCACTGGGTTTGACTGCCAATTCAGTAACCACTGAAAACCACTTAAAACTACAGCTCCTCATTCATTTTGACAGGAGTTTGCTTCTATTTGCTTCTAGAAGGACTTTGAGGTAAGGTGTGGCCTCATTATTTTTTTGTTAGACAACACTAATAGATTACAAGGACTGTAATGAAGCTGGTGGACAAACCACTCCACACAACTCTGTGCAAATGACACCTCCTAATATATTCTGCAAGCCTGCGTCTGTCCCAGACTGCTGCTCTAGATAAGTGTGTTCTGTTTCAACTCGCCTTATTAAATCCGTTTAAAAATAAAGCAACATCTCCGTTCCATAAGACTGTGCAGGCTGCGACACACAGGCGTGTGATTGACTAGTCGAGGTGGAAGCCCAGGTATCTCCTGAGCATTAATATATTGTACTGTCTCCCAAACACATGCACAGAAGGCATATTAAGGCCTCTCTGTGTTATTTAGAGAAGACCACTAAATATTCAGTGTAAGCTCTACCCTTGCCACAGGCTGCACACACAAACGCACACAGACACACCAATGTAAGAAGACACACACACACCCACAGCAGCTGACAAAAAAAAGCTGTGACAGACTCAAGAGGTGAAAGATAAAATTGTTGTTTTATTTAATGTCAGACAAAACCGCAGGAGAAAAGCCCGCTCTGAATCCTTCCCTCACTCTTATTCTTCCCTTTTCACCTCTCAGGAGGTTTAGAGTTTTGCTCAAGGACACCTCAGCATCAGGAGTGGTCGCCTACGGCAGCACGCATCAGGGTGAGTCAAGAACAGGAAATGCAGCTGAACCTTCCTCACACACCTGTCAAATGTTCAGCGCATTAACTCTTCCCACTCTGAGAAATCATCTATCGGCGCCTTTCTGTCTGTGGGTGACGATTACGATGGGCGCTTCATCGCTGTGCTTTATTTTGTTTTTGCACCAAAACTTGTGAGTTTCACTTGATCATGTTGGTGTGTGTGGGCATGCAAAGATGCAGATTCAGCACCATCAGTGTTCAGGCTGTTACTCTCTAATTTATAGTTTTAATTGGGGAAGTGTTGACTCGTAGTAGTTGGCTGAATGAGCAGAGATTATGTAAAACCTCCTGGTCATAGAGGTTTATCACATGAGCTTCCATTTTGGTAAGTGAAGCAGTGTCTTCTTAGTCTCTGTAAGACGTCTAGATGTTTCCTGGGCCACAGTCGCAGGGCCGAACCACACATGACTCACTTTGATGCCTTGAGATACCAACTCTGTGTATTTTGGGGATAACTTTGATTGGCCATTAGATTGGTGTAGTCACACAAGACCTGGAAAACCTCAGTCTCAGTCTCAGTGACTCTCTGTGGATGCCATTCACTTCAGCAATTGTCTTATGGAGACCCAGAGGAGACCCTGTTTAAAGGCGTCCTCCATATTTGCTCTGCCTCACAGAATGAGAGTGAACACTTTTAGGGAGGGGGGGGGTCATCTTCCTCTGTCTGCCCCCTTCCCCCTCCTGTTTGCGTGTCAGGATGCAGCACATGAATCATGGATAGACTACTAGGACTCATACCTGCTGCCCCACTGAGTGGCACGAGAACACAAACACGTGCTCACACGCACACTTTCACCTCGCCTCTGCTGTATAAATTATTCAGTGTGATATCAGAGAAAGGTCTTCTTTAGAGTGTGAGGCTGCATTTACACCTCGGCTGCTATGACTTCAACATGCGATTCTGAGGCTGTTTATGTGTGTCTCAGTGTGTGTGTATTTTTCCTGAGTGTCTCACCAGAAGTATGACTCTTGCTTCCTGTGTGTGTCTGCACACATTACTGTGTGTGTATGGCAAATATTTGGAATACAAAGGAATGCAGGTTTGTGTAAATCAATATTCTTCATTTGCATTCCTACCGTGTCTGTGTGGTGCAGTCACTTTGTACATAGAGAGGAGGCAGGTGCAGCCTTAGGTTGACATTTCCAATGACATATTTTGAGGCTAACAGTCACCAGCAGCAGTAACATCATGTAACATATACAGGCTGCATCATGTTCCCATGAAATATAGCTGCAAAATTATATTTGACAACATTAAAATTAATGTGGGGTTTGCCAAATGAGAGGAGTTGTGTTGTTTTGATGAATGTATTGTTTTCATCTGAAGGCAATGTAGACAGTAGTCACAGAGAGAATGAAGGATGGACATAACCACTGGTTTTAGTCTCTGCATTTTGGCCAGCACCATGCTTTGGAGGCAGAAATGGCCATATTTGAGCAAAAGGATGGCATGCTAAGTTATCAGCTAATACTAGCTAGCGTGGTTAGCAAGCTCCATTTATAATTGCACAGACACAAATATCTGCTAATTAACTAAGTATCAGACAATAAAGCACTGTGATTTCCCTCACCAAAACTGAAGCACAAACTCCTTGGATGGTCTACACCACATGCCAATCCATAATTCTAACCAGATAATCTATAAATAATCCTGCAATAGGCACCAACTGTGCATGGTGAAGAGGCTCAGTTCAAGATGCTCCTAACTCCAGCATCCAGAAGAATGAGTCATTAAAAAATTTAGAGTTGTTATAAAGGGGGAAACTTTCCATGGAGGCCAACCACAGGTGGTGAAAATGCTTTAGAGTCAGCTCCCATCGACAACCATGTTAAAAAGCCCAACTTTACAGCAGACTTCAGCATACTTACAGCTTTCACTGTATGGCAAATTGACAGCTTCATAACAAATGTATGGGGCGATTTTTTTTTCTTCCCTGTTTAAATGTTAAAGGCTTAAAGTTAAAGGCATGGTTGCTTTGACTGACCAGAGCTGCTAGCTGTCTGCTGGACTTCAGTTAATGTCAATCATGACCGGATGTCATGACCAATCATGAGCCGTGTTCGTGCTGTTGTACTGGGATTTTAATCGGCCTCTTTAGACTAATTAAATAATGCAACTTGTTTTAACAACACATCCAAAAAATCTGTGCTCCAGTTTTGGTAAATAAAATTCTAATATTTTATTTGAATTTTATTTTGCACTAATTAGCAGATACCTGTCTGTGCAATGCACCAATATAGCCTATGGATGCACCTTATCTTAGCTAATAGCTATAATTATGGCCACTCCTGACTCCCCCCAAAAAACGTTTTTCTTAGATTTAGGTTATGGTTTAATTGCTTGAACTGGGTTTAAAACAAAACAAGCAAAAAACAACAAATAAACAAAATCTGCTCCAATGACAGCACATTACTGCATCACATAGAGCAACATGTTAATACAAATGTAACCTTTCAGATGGCAGGAGCACAAATGTTTGCCATGAATACAGCCACATGATGTCTTAAGTCGCTGTTACAGGGCCTTAATTAGTATGCAGGTCAGGACTTATCCCATGTAATCTCTACAGTTGAATATTGTAGTATCTGCTCCTTTTTGTTAGCAGATCTTTTTAGTAATGTGGCAACACAGCTTATCCTGATAAGGGCTGGTCATTAGAGATGCATCTGTCTATACATTTCCAAACCCACTCCCTCCCACCCTTTCATCCATTGCTCCACAACCAGTATATGTATTCATGTATTCCCAGCTCTTGCAGCGCCAGGACTGCTGTCTGTTTGATCTCCTCTGTGGCAGCCAAAGGTCCCTGAGCGCCCCTCTTTGTTGTCTGCTTCCTCTAACTGAGATCACCCTCAAACTACAAAAACCTTGCCTAGCAGGCGTCAGCATCTGTGCTGGTCAACATGTTGGGTTTAGTGTTATTATTCCAACCTCTCTACAAGGCAGAATGGCTATATGAATAATGAGCATGAATGTGATGGAATTCAGGTGAGAAGCTGTGAAAAAAGTATCTGCACTTCCCTGTGACAAATTTAGCCACCAGCTACTCTCCAGCTGCAATCCCTGGATATACTACACAGACTAGTCTGGTTTAAACACATTTTATCACTCAAACGGGTGAAATTCGTCTCATATGAAGAATTCACAGAGAAGTACAGACTTTGAGAAAGAGCTTAGAGGAGAACCTTCATGTTCAAAGGAGACAGATGAAGTGGTTCAGCATCTGATTGGGGTTTCCTCCCTGTGTTAGCTGGAAGATGATCCAAAAAATGTTGAAGGATCTGTACCCTGAGTTCAAGGATGTGGCTGAGAAGAAAATTGGACTAAAGGTCTTAGATCTGAAGAATAAGAATATGAGTTTGAGTTCCTGTTTGATTGCTTTAATTCTACCTTTTTGTCGTTCAAGTAGTACAGATAGAATAGCGTATCCTTTAAATAGTCTGGCAAGCTCGCCCTTGGATTTGTCACCAACGTTTAGGATTACTGTATGTGTGCAATGCTCTGATCTCCTGTTGGTTTTTGAATATCAGTGTCTGTAAATTCAAAGTCCTTACATGAGCCCGATGTTCAGTGGATACGGTGTTAAAGCTTTCATGTTTAATCATTATTGTGTTAAACTAGTTGGTATCAGAGTGGCAAAAACAGGGAAAAATGTCATGATTATTACCGTAAAATGATTTCACTTTAACAGACAGGCCTATTGTGCTCTGCTTCTTTGCCTGCAGTTATTTGTGAGAGATGGCAGGGTATTTTTCTAAAGGCTGACACTTTTACAGCTCAGTTCTGAAATGAAACGAGCACAGGAGGCAGGATAGTGCGTAAAAAGAACTTCCTATGCGCAGCACATCTCACTGTCAGTCATGTACCTGCCAAGTGTCCTTGAGCAACACTATCAAAAAAAAAACAACACTAAACTCCTGATTCCTTATTCACAATGAGGCTCTGCAGAAAACATTGCTGAAAACTTCCAATTTTGGTTCCAGATTGACGCACTGTTGTCGGGGTAGAACTCTGCTTAACTTTTATTGATCTTTCCACCTCGTGCAGCGTTCCCCATCTGTGGAAGGTTTCTTTGTAGCACAGAAAACCAGGCTTCCTGAGGGTTGACACGCTGATCCTGAAACTAAATTGGACAACAGAGCTAAACATGAACACAGCGAGACAGCATGTCAGCCTGGGAGCACTATACGCTGTAGGATGTTGCATGGTGGAGTTCTGCTGCTGAAGTGAAATCAGTTGAAACTGATGAGCTCTTAGTTACCTTTATTTTCTCAAATGAGAAAAAAATTTAAGCTTTTTTTTTAAAATTTTTTTTAAAGTCAAGCAAAGTTTCCCACTTGCCTTGAATGTAAATCAAATTAAAACGCTGCCATAAACTGGAGGAAATCCAGCACACACACAAAGTGGAGAGAGGAGAACCGGACTTCTGGGGAGTGACGTTAATAAAAAAAAAAAACCAAACAAAAATAAAACAGTAGCCAAGCATTTCTGAAACATTTTGACCTTGTATTTAGTACAGTTAAAGAAATTGATTTTCTTTATGAAATGCCTAATACCAAACTCTGCATTAGGAAGCAAGAGCGATGAAATTGGCACAAATTTAACCATCTATTGAACAGATGACTGGAGTTCAACTCCCATCTAACATAACACAAATGTTTCACTCAGTTTGGTTTGGATTAAATTACAAATCTCCATTATCCATGTTTTCAGGATGCCAGGACCTCACCACTTTAAAGGTGTTTGAATTTAACGAACAGCCGACACATAAGACCTATCTGGTTGTTATCTGGTGAAGGACAGTCTTGAGCTTTATTATTTATTACATTTTTGGACAATTATAATGGCAGTGTAAAATTTGCTGTTGCAAAGGTTTAAAGGCCTAATTTTGCCAAACTAAAAATTTTAGTCTTTCCCACCTGGCACTGTTATCCCAATGGATGATGCTGTGTGGCTCTCACTGAAGACAGAACGATGAGGCTGAGCTCTTATTTTAGTTCAGCTCTACCTTTTCACTCTCATCTATCGGCCTTATTTTATTCATATGCTAATTCTAACATGATGTCTCCCTGTCGGACCACCCTTCCTTATTCTTTCGTCATCATATTCTTCTGGTTTTTCTGTTTTCTAATATCCTTGTTACCTTCTGAACTGATTACCACCTTCATCTCTATATATTCTTTTATCTCCTGCTTCTTGTTCTGCCACGCTCCCTCTGTTCTCTGATTTGCAGTATCTGAAACCACCACAGCAATGAATGCCGTTATTGTAGAGCATCAATTCTAATGTGCTGCATTTGGCCCTATGGCAAACGGTGATAAGATTTACACACACTCAGACGTGTCGGCTCTGTTGTAGCCAGCAGTTGGCATGGCTATAAAGAATGCTGAGTATCATATCAGTACTAATATGAAAAGCTTAGCCCTTGTGGTAAACACTCAGTGACATATTTGCATACACATAGAGGAGCTGGCAGTGTTATTGAATTGATTGGCTGAGCTATAAAGAAATTTGAGGTAGCAGGTTTGATTTGCGCGGGTGAGATTTTGCTTCCTGTGAAAATGCTTGCCTTTGGTGAGCCTCTGACTCTGCAGCCTATGTTAAGAAAAGAAAGCACTAAAACACATTAACCACCTGTTACATTTTGTACTTGGAAATGAGCGTAAGCTCAACACTTTCACAGTGTAGATATATACACAAAAGCTCATTATGGCTGTTGGTTGAGATCATGAATGCATTGTCTTTTATCTTTCGCGGTTATTAAACAAAGGATGACTTTGTGTTGAAAGTCTAAAGAAATGTCATCAGGGCAGCTTCTTATTGTCCCTGGAGCTTGTGGGTAAATAGTGAGATTTCTAGTAAATGACACCAGTATGTTTGAACACATGAGCCAGTGATTTACTGATGGGCATGACTGTGGCAG
The DNA here is from genome assembly GCA_024447675.2 of Pterophyllum scalare. Taxonomy (NCBI): domain Eukaryota; kingdom Metazoa; phylum Chordata; class Actinopteri; order Cichliformes; family Cichlidae; genus Pterophyllum; species Pterophyllum scalare. Next base: position 73,882 of record JAMQGT020012336.1, on the reverse strand, counting down.
TGTTGTACTTGTAACCCTACCTAATAGTGATGTGAGTGGTGGACTGCTCATCAGAAAGGCATTTTGTGTGTGATCAACATTCGCTTATTCACTTAAGTGTCCATGGTACATGCTCTAAGGATGCAGGTATGGGCACGCCTGAAGCATCTCGAGAAAGAGAACATCCACCGGCTTCGTTACAGACAGATTTAGACAAGTCACCTGATGAAGGAATAATTGTGTTTAGAAGATAGACTCCTGCCAGCGATGCAGCTGAATGGTGCAAAATTAGTGACATTCGCCATTCAGGAAGTAGGTCAGTCAATACACTAGCTAAAACAAATCACACTTAAGCAGTTTACATTGTGACAGATTAATGTCAGTGAATATGTGCAAAGTTTTTGCTTAATGCTTGACTATAAATATAATCCTTGGAGACAACCCTGTATCTCCCTCTCTTTTTAATGTAGGTTCTGTCACAGACAGACACAAAGGGCAAGAAGCTGGAGGCACAGCTTTCAACCAAAGGCAAGCATTTAATGCTGATTGAAAGTCTTAGACTGAGTCCAGAAAGATAACAAGGAATAAGAAGAAAATAAATCCCATACACAGGGTGACACAAGGTAACTACACAGATGACTCGAACAACAATTATCAGAGGGAGTTGAAACAGCTGGGCGATGAGGGACAGGTGAGACTAATCTTAGATAATTAGTCAAAGAAAGTAAACTGAAGGATAAAGTACAAGAGAAAAAGGAACCAAAATAATACAGGAATTAAACACAGAGACAAACACGCTAAAACATGACATAGAGGAACATGCAGGGAAGCTAGGAAAATGACATAAGCAACTATACTAAAAAAAAGAAAAAAAAAACCCAAACCCCGACCAGAATACAAATGGAAATAAACTGAAACTAAGAACTAAAAGCTCTATATATAATGAAGGAATATAGAAATCAAAAGAAACAATCACCAACTAGGAAGCAAACAGAACATCAAATAACAAAACTTTACTCAAAATAACTTAGGACTCAGAGTCCGGGCCCATGGCAGGCTAATTTATGTCTCAACTCGTACATTTGTATGAATTGTCATTTTGTATTCCTGAGTTTCTGCAGGTGCACCCATCGCCATACCTTGAAAACACTTTTGGTTTTAAAAAAAATGAAAAATGATGATCCAAAAATGGCTTTGCAAAAGTAAGTACAGTAAAAGTACTTTTTTCAAATCTACCTTGAGTGACAGGACATGGATATTGTAAGCGATAGATTTTCCTTTTTGCCACTGTTCCCATTAGCACTCTTCTTACTTCCATTTAGGATTTTAGGGTTGTTGGTGAGTCACTTTTTTTTTGTTTGGAGAACTTTTTATCCCAGATGAGTATTCTGGTGTGGCATCTGCTACATCACGATATAGTGTTAGCCTACAGAGTTGACTTGTCTGCTGTTATGTGTGTTCACACATGTGTAAATATCCTGGGATTTAGTGATGTTTCAAGTCTGGATCACTGTCTCAGTTTGCTTCTTAGGGACATTTTAAGGGTCTTGGCATATATCTGTGCCTTGCTGCGGAAGAAACTTAAAATCAGAGGACAGAAGTTACTCCTCAAAGGAGCTTTTCAACCCATGGTGAAAATCTGTAGATGAGCCAGCAACAAAACAAGTAAGCCCCTGTGCTGCTGCCCTCACTTGAAGTTATTCGTCTACATACAACACTGCTCTCCTACATCTCTTTCATGTTAGTCAATAAAGGACAAATGCTTAAGAATAAACTGGCCTTGCAGTGTTGTATTAAAAAATTGAATAAAGTATAGTAATTTTAACACACTTTAATTAAAAACATTAATAATTTGTCATGAGTAGCATTTTATATAGTAAAGCTCTGGCTTCCACATACAAACATTGCAGCAATTCTTGGTTGTAGGAGAACTGTAGTCACGATTTTACTTATTTTTCGCAAGGGGCAGCAAATCAGGCAATAGTTGGATGAAAGAGGTATTTTGAACAATGAGTCGTGTAAAGCCATTCCAGTGGAGTCCAAGAATTAAAATATGGAGTTTGGAAATGAGCATAATAAGTCAGCCTTAAAAGTGACCTTTAACCCAGTGTGCCTTACTAAAGCACACTGGCAGTTTATATAAAGTTTAAAAAGTAATAGAAACTCAAAATGTAACAAAATCAAAATTTTCAACTCAAACCAGGACTGTGTTGCTCTGAAAAGAAAAATAACAATCCTGTATGAGAATTTAGGAGTTGAGCTAAAGAGAAAGAAAAAGGAAATTGAGTTGCAGGATGAGAGTGAGTGCCGTCCAATCCACTGATTTCCCCTGAGAGTGAACCAACATAAAATATGGTGGTGTCTTAATTATTCATAGAACTTAACAGGCTCAGATCTTACCACTCACTGCTCTATGTGTGTTTCTCTGCAGTAGGAGTGCTGACTCACTTTTTGCGCATTCATGAGATGCAAATCAGAGTAAAGCCTAAAGTTGAATTGCAAGTTGTAGAGAGAATGAGCCTGAGAGGGAGTCGGAAACAAAGAGAAATAAAGTGAGTCAGAGACATAAACAAGAACACTGCTGACCTCACGCTTCATGCATTTCATACTTCATCAAAGGAAACTTCACTGTCTCAAAGATTTTTCTTATTTTATTAAAACCGCATTAAAAAATATTTTAAAATGAGGGGAAAATCTGTCAGAGCTGAAATTACACAACAGCAGTGCCTCAACCTGAGTGCGATGACCTTAGGCTATTTAGAGAATAATGTCAGAACTGCAAAGCTTCTCAAATCAAAGTCATTTTAAAGTCAGCTGTTAGGAATATTGTGTAAACTTTCTTCTGTTTACATTGAATTATCATATCTTCTGTTTCATAAGTTTTATATTACTCTGTTGTTTTATTTTGAAGTGTACAGGAAATACATTCTTACATACAAGACACAGACCCTCACGTAGGCTGCGTATACAAATGTAATTTACAGACATTTCACAGACTGCTTACTACCATATATGGTAAGGAAAGAGCCAAGAATGCTGTTTATTGCATGTTGTAAACTGGTTTATGTTACCCACGTGATTTTATTGTGAAGGTCTGAAATAAAAGTGGAACAAGGAGGTTTATCCATAGGAGACCACTTCCTCTTTGCTCAGTGAACGGTCACGTCCCTTGGGCCGGGAGCTGAGCTCAGAGGATTTTCCTCCTTGCGCAAGTAAAACTAAGAAAGCTGTTGGTGTATTTGTTATTTGTTAATTTTGAATGATTTGAGCCTATCATCAGCTCTTAAATTATATTATAGTATCAGAAACAAATTACGGCAATGACATTTTTTTTTCCAACCCCATTGATACAAGAGGCTGGGCAGCTTTTGTTTTCTTCATAAGCAGAAAAAAGCTGAGCCTTTGTTGTGTGATAAAAGATCCCGACACTGAGATCCCGTCACTGTTCACAAATGTTAGAATTTAAATGGCTTGCTTGATCATTTGATAATAATAATTTCATGTCTGTGATATACATGTGTAACAGTACAGTTAGGGGGTTACTATTGTAATGTCTTGCAACAATGGGAATTTCTCCCTAGGAAATAGAAAGATTGAATATTTAAACAAACTATGTTAAAAACTACACAAGTTCAAAAATACAGCCTGGCAAGAGAGATAGTTTCAGTGATTTAAAAAAAAAAAACACTTCATTGAAAATAAATAAAAGTTAGGGATAAAAAGTTAAAACCCAGAACACAATTAAAAATAGACTGGAGCTGTGTATTGGCCTAATTGTATTCTGGGGAGAGTAACCTGCCTGGCTACCTGAGAAATGTTTAATATTTAACAACAGTACGTTGTATTTGGTCTATACTCTTTGAGTGAAAAGGCAGCTCACTGATTAGTTAAGGGGCAGTTTTATTAATGTTGAGAGTCCTCCAATTAATAAAAGCACACACCAGTTCCAGGTGCCAACCTCAGTGGATCAGTCTCAGTGCTGAGTAACACTCTTTGTTCTTACAGTCACTGATTAAAGGACTATTGCAGGACTTCCTGGCAAGACTATTTGATTTAAATACATTTTTAATGAATAAGAAGATCTAGTCAGTCATATGCAAAACTTGTACAGTTCCTAAATGTGACTCCTCCTCTGGCTGTTACAGCTTTATTTACATAACACTTTGCTTCCAAACCATCAGTAGTGTCTATTAGACCCCATTCCAACAAGACTGCTCAAAAAGGTCTGACCATTATTTCATTTTTCAATCCTAAATATGATCAGTCAATCTCTATTAATGGACTATGTACCACAGGCCTTCAAAGTGGTAGTAAATAAACCATTACCAAAAAAGTAATCAATTGATCCAATTATAGACCAATCTCCAACCTTCCTTTTCTCTCAAAAATTCTTGAAAGAGTAGTTGCAAAACAGCTAACTGATCATCTGCAGAGGAACGGTTTATTTGAAGAGTTTCAGTCAGATTTCAGAATTCATCACAGTACAGAAACAGCATTAGTGAAGGTTACATATGGTCTTCTTACAGCCTCTGACAGTGGACTCATCTCTGTGCTTGTCCTGTTAGACCTCAGTGCAGCATTCAATACTGTTGACCATAACATTTTATTACAGAGATTAGAGCATGCCATATATATTAAAGGTACTGCGCTGCAGTGGCTTGAATCATATATCTAGTACACTTAGATTTGTTCATGTAAATGGGGAGTTGTCTTCAGACACTAAGGTTAATTATGGAGTTCTACAGGGTTCTGTGCTAGGACCAATTTTATTTACATTATACATGCTTCCCTTAGGCAGTATTATTAGAAATCATTGGATACATATTCATTGTTATGCAGATGATAACCAACTTTATCTATCCATGAAGCCAGATGGCACACACTAATTAGTTAAACTGCAGGAATGTCTTAAAGACATAATTGCCTGGATGACCTCTAATTTCCTGCTTCTAAATTCAGTTAAAACTGAGGTTACTGTACTTGATCCTACAAATCTTAGCAATATGGTGTCTAACCAGATACTTACTCTGCATGGCTTTACCTTGGCCTCCAGTAACACCGTGAGGAATCTTGGAGTCACTTTTGACCAGGATATGTCCTTCAATGCACATATTAAACAATTATGAGAGCTGCTTTATCTTTGCTGTATTTAAACCAAAAGTGTTGGACAGATGCAGACAAACCAAACCAATAATGGCCATCAGGTCCCAGTTAGCGATGCTAACTTATACTTATAATAAATGTATAGTTACCTGATGAAATCACATAGTGAAAAATATTAGGCTTTTTTTTTCTTTTTAATGAGCCAGATATCAGCGTACAGCAGACCACTTCCATCCATCCATCGTCTTCCACTTATCCTTTTCAGAGTCAAGGGGGCTGAAGTCTATCCCAGCTATCATAGGGCAAGAGGCAGGGTACAACCACTTCTAGAATATTTAAAATGTATGTGCAACATCTTTAGTGACACAAAAGAGAAACCTTCACCTAAATTACTTGTGTGTGCTTTTCATTTGCATTCTGTGAGCTCCACCTCCTCTCCTCTGGCTGTGCTGAAAGGAAATGACTCATTATGGGGAGCAGAGAGAAGATTCATCTCTGAGATATGCCACGTGTCAGAAAAATCACTGTAAGTCGAAAAGGAACTTGAACATTTATATGTTCAAACAGTTACGTCTCATTATTGAAGAAGGGGCAGTCCACCTCTTTCACTGCTGCCTCTCTTACAGTTACACAAGTCTGACATTCTTCCTTTGAGACTGGAATAGCAATAGGAAGAATATCAGGGCACGTAGTGTAGAAATATAATATGCCAGGGTTAACTTTATTCTGCAGTATGAAGCCTAACATGAAATACTAATAAGCTCAGAGACATACTGAGGTGGCACTAGTGGACTATGTTTACTACCACTTGAGGAGAAGTACATGATGAGATGAGATGATCTGTTTGGGAAGCCAATCCACAGCTCCATAATGTTCCCTAACCTGCACACACAGTCCTGATTTACAAGTCAAAAGTGAAATGACTTAGAGTTGTGAAAATGAACGTTTTCACAGGACTCTGTGCTGTTTAAATAAAATCTATGACTGATTAGCTTGTAGAATAATAATAATAATAATGAAAAAATTATTTATATAGCACTTTTCAAAACACAGAGTTACAAAGTGCTTCACAGTTTGATTAAGAGCTATACGTAAGTATGCATGTAATGAACAAGCAGTCACATAACCAAACACACAATCAACCAGATGATCCAACATCCTTTCCACATACAAAATTCCATACCTGCGAATATCTTTAGCTGTTCTAAAGTCTGGGCACAATAACGTCAATATCAAGATTGCCTCTGGTTTTAAAATGAGAGTGTGGGACAGTTAGGAGACCCTCGTTAGAGGATCAGAGAGGCTGGCTGCAGTGATAAGGTCTGATATGTAAGGAAGGGACCCCTTCCTTACAAATTAATAACAGGATTTTAAAGTGGATCTGGTGGCTATGGAGGACTGAGACAAGCACAGAAAAAGTGAATAATCAAGGCGGGAGAAAATTAAACTGTGGACTAAATGTTCAAGACTGGATGAGCTTTGAGACGTGAGATTCAAAATTCAGATGTTGGTCAAAGGTTGTTTATAATTTCTGAAATATCTGTTGGATAAATATGATGAAAACCATTTGAAAGCAGTACCAGTGATACCAACCCAGTTTTGTAATCGGCTGATAAGAGTGACATGATCAACTGTGTCGAAGGCTGCAGATAAGTCTAGGGAGGACTAAAAAGGAAAATTTACATCTATCCGAACACATGAGAATATCATGAGTAATTTTTAATAGAGTTGTTTAAGTGCTGTGGTTTTGTTGGTAAACAGATTTGATTTTATCAAAGACATTGTTTCCTTAAACTAGCTGATGCAGCTGATGACCAACAACTTTTTCAAGGATTTTAGAAAACAAACGGCAGTTTAGAAATTGGCCTATGATTATCTAAAACAGTGGGATCTAAGGAGGCTTTTTAAGCAGAGGAAAGATGGTGGCTATTTTAAAGTAATCTGGAATGTAGCTCGATAAAAGGGACTGATTTATATGAACCTGTTTAATGAGTTTAGGGGTCATTCACAGTTTTCAACATTTTCCAAAGTGTACAAAGAGTACGCTTTCAGACCCCCCCTCTCCCTCCCCAAAAGTGTACAAAAAAAATGTTGATCTTTTTTCATGACATTTAATGTCACCTGGTTCTTTAGTATTTTAATGTAATAGTAAGCATTAAAAACACATCCTAGTGTTGAAAAATTATGTAAATCTTGGTATCAAATATACTCTTTCCTAGCTATTAAAATATTATGTTGTTGCACTAATAAATATCCATCCATCCATTCTCTTCCGCTTATTCTTTTCAGGGTCGCAGGAGGGCTGGAGCCTATCCCAGCTGTCATAAGGAAAGAGAGGCAGGGTACACACTGTAATAAACAGATATACCTCCAACCATCCATCCATACATTTTCTTCCACTTATCCAGAGCCACATGACTATGCCTAGACAAAGGGCAGTGACAAAGGGCAGCCCTGGCGAAGTCCAGCACCCACAGGAAACGGGTCCGACTTATTGCCGGCTATAAGGACCAAGCTCTCACTGCAGTTGTACAGGAACAATGGGCAGGAACTCAGGGCAAAGCTCGTTCACCCCAGGGGCCCTGCAGCCAAGGAGTTGTTTAACCACCTCAGTGACCTCAGCCCCACTGATGGGAAAGTCATCCCCCTCGTCCCCAGACTCTGCTTCCACTACAGAAGGCATGTCAGTGGGATTAAGGAGGTCCTTGAAGTATTCCTTCCACCACCTGACTATAGCCTCAGTTGAAGTCCAGCAGCACTCCAACCGCACTATAAACTGTGTGAGTAGAGCACTGCTTTCCTGAGTGGCCTGACGGTTTTCCAAAATCACTTCTATGCCATACAAAAGTCATTTTCCATGGCTTCACCAAAGTCCTTCAATTTGAACAAAAATTTCCAATTTGTGCTCATCACTCTATGAAACCCATTGTTAAGTGCCATTTTTGAGTAATTCATTGTTTATTTTTAAGTGACTTTAAAAAAATTCCAAAAAGCAGGATTCATGAATACCAATCAGTTTATCTTCAGTGCACATTTCTGAGAAGGCACATCTGTCTGATGGTGGAAGGACAGTTGGGAAAATACTGTCATGCAAGACAGGTCTGACACCAGGGAGCAGAAGTGAAAGGAAGTGGTGGTTGTCCATATTAATGCCGATGACACTGTTATAAGTTACCTTTAGTAGGTAGCTTTTAAAATAATTTTATAATTGCTTAAAGTGCAGCTCAAAACTGCATTCATGGAACTTCTAACAGGACACTGAAAAGGGAGAAAGCTTAGATTGCTCAGCACAGTGCTACTTAAAAAAAAATCTATTTATTTACTTATTTATTAGATTCACAAAAATAAATTGATCAGACAAAATGTTTGGTGATTTGCAGTGGAAAATATGTCAAAAGTCATACTGACTACAAATGTATCCATTTATTTTAGATTTTCAAAACTTGTTCCACTATTGGTTGAAGCTTTGTTTTAGCCAGTTGAAAATAACTTCAGCATGAAATGTTAACAAAACATTTGTGAATCACAGAAGTCGAACGTTTTTGTGAAGAAAGCGCCATCTCTTGGTGACACTCTGCAATTGAGGGAAAGGGGTGTGGTCATGCTGGGAAGTAGATACGCCCAGAAGAAGGAGGGGGACTTACAGCTGGCGGGGAGCAGCAATTTTAAGTGGCTTCATCTGTATGGCATCGCCTGTATCTCTACTTCAGCACCAATGGGGACACCCCCTGGACATCAATTTATCCTTCAGCAACTTCCATCGATTTTTGAGACTGCCAACAGCAAGTTTTCTTACACAAAAGTTGGCAACAGTGCCGTCCGCCAATCACCAGATTATGCACAAATACACGGGCCAGCACAGATGAAAACTTGCCAGGAACATGTAGAATTATTGTACATACCTTCTTAACAAAATCGATCATTGTTGTCTGTGGTTTACTGCGTATGATTTCCATTTTTGGACAATGCTTCCACTTCCTTGTTGAATTTATCTCCAGCAGCTTGGGCTGCTTTCCACACGGTGTGGAAAGCAGCTCACAGCTTGTTCCTGTCTATTATTATCAGTAGAGTCATTCTGTGAATCGATGATAGCCTATTTAGAGAATTCAAAGAGACCTTTGAACTAATCCGCCAGACTGGAGGCCATATTACTGCAGACCACGCAATGGTGCAGTGGTGTACAAGTGAATGACAGTAGGTTCCTTGGGCATTGGCAGTCAGGCAACAGTGCACAAATTACGTAGTTCTGACTGACATTTTCTAACTATTTGAAAAGCGTACGTTGGCTGTTAACCCCCTCCCCCCTGTTATACGGTTTGTATGCTTTGGAAAATGTTGAGAATTGTGAATGATCCCCTAGGAGGGATAATGTCTGTTGGGCAGGAAGAAGTGCGCATGTGTGAAACAATATCAAGGCGATCTGACGTGAATATTATTTTTAATTCGGAGAACAGAACTGGGTGCAAGGTGGAATTATATTTATGTAAAAAGTCATAAGACTTTTATTATTGCTTCCAGAGCTGATATTGTTCATCTGAGCATGGTATATACTCTACTGTCATGGTCCGGGGTTTGTGGACCCTGTGTGTTCTTGCTTTGCCTTTAAATTGTCTGTTCTGGGGTTTTTCTTTTGTTGTGGGTTTTAGTTTGTTTCTAGTCTCTTGTGTTTTCTTGTCTAGTCTGCATCTCTCTTCCCCTGAGTCACTTCCTGTTTTATTTTGATAGTCTCGTGTTCCCTGTGCTTAGTGTTTAGTTTTACTTCCCCTGTGTCATTAGGTTCATTTGGTTCACCTGTCGTCCCCTGGTGTTTTCACTTGCCCTGATCCCCTTGGTTGTATTTAAGCCCTTAGTTTTCCTCTGTTCCTGGTTCGGGTCCTTGTCTTTCATCTGTGTTGATGACTGCTGTGTGTTTTGTTTTCGAGTGCTCAAGTGTTCAAGTGTTTAAGGTTTTTCGAGTTTAGTTTTTTTGTAGCTGGTCCCTGCCCAGCGTCTGACTTTTGTAGTCCTTTAAATAAAAGTGATTAAGCACACGTCCGCTCTTGTCTGCGTCCTGCTTTGAGGTCCTCCCTGTCCTGCCTGCAGCACCCAGCCATGACATCTACTCTGTACTCAAAATATTCTTAATTCTAGTAAACTAATTGATGATTAGGTTACTATGAGTGATGATGCAAACTCAGGAACTGCCCATCGGGTCATTGATGGGTTAGCTAACTGTACTCACTGACTCTGCATACAACCAGCTTCTATGCACAATAAAAAAACCCATTAAGACTAAGTGATCCACTTTCTGATTTGGCTGTGTAAAAGAGAACTCTGAAAGAGATTAGTTATTCCCTGAGACAGATTGTTTTGTGCAGGTTTTCATTTATTCACACTGCTGTGGGAGCGATCCAATATGGCAGCTGCCTTCTGGCTGTTTGTCACAGTTCATGACATCACGAGCATTCTGTTTGGTTTATATTTTATGTGGTGATGGGGATCGGACATGATGCACTGCTTTCTGGTGTCCAGCAGACTGTCCAAGAGGTGTACAAAATCTTATTTCAGGGTCTCTGACTGTTGATCTTTTAGGTTGTTAGTGCTGACATGGACAGCTATTGAAGAGGCTTTGTGGTGGGTTTTCAACAGCTGCAGAGTGGTTGAAGTACTGTTCTTCACACAGACACCAGGATAGCAGAAAGCACCGCCAGGCGTTGGACCATAGAAGTGTCAACCACAAGAACTGTGGATAAACATAGGGCTGTGCAATTAATCAAATTTTGATTTCAATTTTGGTGCCAAATGATTACATAAACTGTAATCAACAAAAAAATCATTATTATTAAAATTATCTTGTCACATTACGCTCTGCAAGTATACTCTTAGCCCTGATATATTCTGCAGCGTTGAGTGTTTGTGGGGCTTACAACATAACCTGCATAAATGGCCAGCGACACTGCCAGCACTTAGGCTTCTGCAGGTTCATTATCTGTTAATTATCATGTGGGAAATCTACATCGTAACCTGACCTGCACCTCCCGAGAAATGTAACTATGTGTCGGGGCAAAGCAGCCTGCAATGATCGTGATTCAGTTTTTTTTCTAATTGTGCTTTAATGATCTTTAGAATTTGACATGCTAAACGAAACGTGTAGAGTCTGAGATGGAGCTCTGGGGTTTTCTGTTTTCTGCAATTTCACTGAGCATTGCACAGTCTGACCTTGGTGCAATCTTTCTAGGATGTCCAGTTCTGGGAAAATTGGCAGCTGGCTTGAATATTCTTCATAATCTCATTACCTTTCTTACTGCAGAATGATGGACTCCAAATTGTGTGGAAATAGCCTTATACCCCTTCCCAGATTGATGGGCAAAAACATTTGCTTCTCTGACATCACTGCTGATGTCTTTGTCTCCTTGGCATTGTGTTAAAACACATCTGAATCCTGTAGACCAGCAAACTGACAAAACCTCTGCTTTTGTAGAGGAGCTCACATTTGTTGATGATCAGTTAATCAAGTGCATTTGATTAGCAGCACCTTAACCTCTACTTAACCTCTTAATACCTGTAGAATAAGGGTGTGCTTAGTTTTTCACAGGACTGCATAGAGTCATGTAATAACTTTTTCATATGACTGTGGATGCCTGTCTGTCATGCACCATTTTAAAGAAAACAGATGGAAGAAATAAATTGCATCTTAACTGGTTAAACCTGATTTATGCTTTAATTTGTGTATTTACCCTTCATATTCAATGAGAGCTTTAAATATGATTCAGTACTCTCTCTGATGACCTGCATGGACATGAATCTATTTGTTTGAAAGGATTACCAACATGATGGAAAACAAACTTATGTAGGCATTATGTCTGCTATTGTCAAGACACCGCTGTGTGGCAGGCAGGATTAGGACCCCAGTGAAAGGACTCGGACACAGCAAATGACTTTTCAGAGCTTTATTGCTCGAATCAAAACCAAAACAAACTCAAAATCAAACTAAATAAACAGACTACACAAAAGCAAGAAAGCAAAATAAGGAAAAACTAATATACTGCACTGGAAACACACAACAAGAGGGAGAACGCAACAGGGCACAAAGGGAAACGGAGATACTAAATACACTTCAGGATAACGTGAAGATGGGAAACAGGTGGGCACACAGCTGGAAACAACCAACATAATTATCAAAGGGGAAGTTAACCCAGACATCAAACACAGAGCAGAAGTATTACCAAAATAAAACAGGAAGGGAGCAACAACCAAATAGGGAGACAAACTCAGCACAACACACAGAGCATAACAAAACCCAAAAGTTCTGGATCCAATCCACAGGCCATCACAGCTATTTCAGCATATGGTTATTATGAAAATAATGGTCTTATATAATAAATGTCTTTTTATAAGCCAGCTGCAATTCTTCATTCTTATTGTAGTAAAGAATTCAAGCCACTCTGATAATTTAGGGGTGGAGCAAAGGGTAACCATAGGTACCAATTCAATTCAATTCAGTTTTATTTAGATAGTGCCAAATCACAAGAGTCACCTCAAGGCACTTTATATTGTAAGGTAAAGACGCTACAATAATTACAGAGAAAACCCAACAGTGAAAACGTATGAGCAAGCATTTGGCGACAGTGGGAAGGAAAAACTCCTTTTTAACAGGAAGAAACCTCCAGCAGAACCAGGCTCTGGGAGGGGCAGTCATCTGTCGTGAACGGTTGGGGCTGAGTACCACAGACCAATGTCTAGCCACCCAACAGAATCAACAGTGAAGCCAGCCTGGAGCTATGCACATAATTATGCAGTAGCTGTCATGTATTGGCTGTGTGGTAGGTAAATGGGATCTAACTAACTAACTAACTAACTAACGAGGCAAGGGGAAGAAAAACTCAACACAGTGCACAAGAGACAAAATAAAACAGAACTAAGTAAACACCAGAGACAGCAGAACCTGAATAACCAAAACTGAGCAAGCCTCAGAATATAAATTTGAAACACAAAAAGAAAACCAAATCATAACCAAAAACTGGAATAAAAACTCAGATGCCAAAACATTAAAGAAGATCAAAAAGCTGGGTCAATCACACATTTAAATTTTGATTACTGTATGAGTTTCAACAAGAAATAAAAGAATAGCAAGTGTTCCAGATTTTTTTTGATTAATTGAGGTCTAAAATACAATAAAATATTAATTGTACATGCAAATGTTTCCTGTATGCTAATCATGCCTGCATAAGTAAATGATAATAGTGAGTGGCTAAAAACTGTAACAGTTTGCCGATAGCAATTGGCCACATGGGAAGAATTAAAATAGTGATTGTTATGCCCTAGTGTAAATAATGTTCTCATGCTGGGCACCCCTAAAGAAAACCCCAAAAAACAAGTAAATAAATCTGGCTCTGCTACTAATCTGTATACGTTGAAAAATGGCAGATTGACTTAGTGTTTTGTTTGACTCTGTTCCAGATATTTGGTGGTCAGTCAGGCAAACATTCTCTTCCATTATATCTGCAATAGATGGAAGAAAGTGGAGCATTTCTGACTTTTACATAGGCTGTATTTTAAAACCAGAAGCCCAGGCTGGTGGAGCACAGGCAATGCATAAATTTTCTTTAAAAATCTGTCATTTCAGGTAAGAAAGAGATAAACTCCGAAATGCTGAAACTCAGAGCTGCTGGTTTCACCTCAGAAAAAAAAAAAAGAACGATAGAAGCTAAATAACCACTGATGCCAAGACAATTACTCCTGTAACTTGCACCCTATGTCTGTTTACCAAGGCTACAAAACATAAGTGGTTAAACCCACCATGTAGCTCTCCTGTTAATTTAGAGCACTAAATTAAAAAACAAACAAACAATAATCTGCTGAGCCTTCTGGGTCTTGTTCCATTATGAAAGAGTGGTCATGCTTTCTTCCTGCATTGCATTCCAAACTTTAATCCACAACTATTTCATTACAGCCATTTCCAGGCATTTTAATAACCATAAACCAAGACGACAACATTAGCAGCCTTGCTGGCTCCGTCCCTGAAGCCCTTTAGCTGAACTGTGATGAGTCAAAATCAGCATGTGGGTTTATTAGCATGTGTTTGATTGTGTGTTGTTGTTAGATGTAGGTGTGTTTGCATGTATTTGAAGCATGACTTGTGTATGTGTGTGTGTGTGTGTGTGTGTGTACTCTGGTCAGTCAAGGCATCTCTAGCATCCTTTGCATGTTAATTCAGCCTTTTCCTGAAAACTCATTATAGAAACCATCGCTCCAGCTATTAGCCACCAGTGTGTAATGTAATTGAACTCTGTGTGTCTTTGTGTGTGTGTGTGTGTGTGTGTGTGTGTGTGTGTGTGTGAGTGTGTGTGTGTGAGAGAGAGAGTCTTTCTAGGTCTAAGAATTCTGACCCTGGCTGATATTATTAGTGGTTTCTGTGTGTTCTCTCTCTCACCCCCTACCAGGTGTTATGTGTGTGATCCTCAAGCTCAGGTCCTGTACCAGAGACCTGGAAGTTTGATGATTCTGCATAGTATCTCAGCTGTTCCTACGACTGCACTCTTCTGGACAGAGGCCTTTGATTGTGCCTGGAATCTGCTGGAGCCACTCTTCCAGTTTTGGGATTACGGCTCCTATTACTACTGGGACTGCTTTGGACTTTACCTTCCACATGTGCTCCAGTTGTTCCTTCAGTCCCTGGTACTTTTTTTTTTTTTGTGGTCCTTCCTCATGTTTGGCAACCCCAGCACACAGCAGTATCTGTTACAGTATCTGTTACAACTGCAGTCTTCTGCTCTACGTCAGCCACCTATGTCTTGTTGGTTGGCCAGCAGCTGTTTGTTTGCCTGGAACTCAAAATCCCGCAGGACCATAGCCCTGTTGTTTTCAACCACCTTTGGTGGTGTCTCCCATCCAGACTTGGAGAATTCAAATCCATGTGCAGCAAAGATATTTCTGTACACTATCCCAGCCACTTGGTTGTGTCTTTCACAATGCAGGGTCTCGGCTTGCATCTTACATCCTTCTGCTATGTGGTGGATAGCTTCTGAGGTACCTTAGCACAGTGTGCAACTTGGGTCTTGTTGGCTGTCATAGACTCTTGCCTCTATGGATCTGGTACTTGGGGCGTGTTCTTGTGCTACCATTGTCAGAGTTACCGTGCTGTCGTTTAAGCCATTGGTAGGATTTCTTGATGTCAGCCAGTTCTGACAGACAGATTATACTATTTATAGATGTAAAAATCCCAGCTTGCCCTGAAAGTGGTCTTTGTTCTCCAAGCCTGGGTCCTCTACCAGAGGCCTGGGAGCTTGAGGGTCCTGCGCAGTATCTTAGGCGTTCTCAGGACTGTGTTCTTCTGGACAGAGATCTCGGATGTCATTCCTGGAATCTGCTGGAGCCATTCTCCCAGTTTTGGGGGCCACTGCCCTGAGTGTTCCGATTACTACGGGGACCACTGTTACCTTCACCTTTGACATCCTCTCTAGCTCTTCTCTGAGCCCTTAGTATTTCTCGAGCTTCTTGTGTTCCTCCTTTTGGCTGTTGCCATCACTTGCAACATCTATCACTACGGCTTTCTTCCTCTGTTTGTCCACCATTACTGTTACCATTTGGTCTGTCTGTGTCTGGAAGTCCCACAGGATCTTAGCTCTGTCATTCTCAACCACCCATAGGGGCATATCCCATTTTGACCTCGGGACTTCCAGGCCATACTTGGCACAGATGTTCCTGTATACTATGCCAGCCACTTGGTTATGGTGTGCCATGTATGACCTGCACCCTGCTGTTATGTGCTGGATTGTCTAAAGGGCATCCCCAGCATCTATCAATCTTGTGCTTAGAGCTTGTTCTTGTGTTTCCATCATTAGTGCCTCTATGCTGTCTTTCAGGCCAGGTTTGTCCAGGCGTTGGCAGGATTTTTTGATATCAGCCACTTTGTCTATCTGCCGGTGGTACATGCTATGCAGGGGCCTGTCCTTCCATTATGGTTCCTCTTCTTTCTCCTTTTCTTTCTTGGGTTTCTGCTGCCTGAGGCATTCACTAAGCCCATGATCATTTGTGGTCATTTTCCTGATGCATTCATGGATGTTTTTTGTTTCATCCAGGGTAGTGGTTGGGACACTTACTATTCCTCGGCCTCCTTCCTTCCACTTAGCATGCAATTGTATGGTACGAAGCTTTCTTGTCTTGATATAGTGGCTTATATTTCCTCCTTTATCCAGCTTATTATCCCAGCAGAGTATCTGACAACTGATAGGGCATATGTTTTGATTGCGTAGATCTTGTTCTTCCCATTCAGCTGATTCCTCAGGACTTGCCTCACTCTCTGCAGGTACTTGGCAGTTGCAGCTTTCCTATCAGCCTCTTCGGGGTTCCCATTTCCCTGTGGGATTATAAGGTTCTTGCAGCTGTCATCAGTGTCTGCAGTGTTGGACCAGAGGGCCGTTTGATAGCTGTCTGACTTCCCTCTTCTTCGGCTTTACAGTCTTTGAAACTATAAGTCAGGGGTTCAAATCCTGGCCCGGGCATGCCAGGATTTGAGGCAGCAAGGGTCCCCAGGCTAGACCCCCCAGTGCTACCCAAGGCTACCTTGGAATATGAGAGAGACAGAGACATAGCTGAACCCATACCACCTTGGACATTGACCAGCTTAACAAGGTCTGGGTAAAGTGTTGTGGAACCAGGGCATACTGATTATAAGTGGGCTATTGGAACAAGAATACAGCATATAGTGTGTGTTTTCATCAGATCTTAAGAGATAAATAACACGAGTGTGTGATGTGACAGTGTGAATCTGTGAATAAGCATACTTGTATTAATGTGTGCATGTGTGTGTCTGTGAGCATTCAGGTCAGTAATGATTCAGAAGCATATTTTGTCTTTTGATTAGATGGGAAATTACAGCGAGACCTTGAATATTAATAACTCCATTCTTTTATCCACTTGGTAACAGCCCAGACTATTTATAGATCTTGTTAGAAGCGTGTGTGTGTGTGTTTCTCTCTTCTGGTACTTTATCTGTGATTTATAACTGCCTTACATTAAAAAGTATATTTATATTTTTTGTGTTTAGTTCATTGTATTTAATAACAAAAATATAGGATCATTTTTGGCTTAAAAAATAAACAGAAACCGCAACCACATGTGACAGAACTGCTTTCACACAAATCAATGAGGTGAAGGTCAATACATCGGTTGAATTTTCAGTGAGTTTTTGCTTCTTCATGTTCTTCATATTTCTATTTTTACTTAGGCTTTTTTATTCCCTGACCCCCCCCCCAAAAAAAAAAAAACTTAACTGATATTTTTAGATGATTTCAAGTGACAAAAATGTAAGTGAAAGAGTGCTGAATTTCATAGGGTTGGAAACAGCAACTCGATGCTAACCACAGAAGTAGGGCAAGAAATAGTTGCAAACAACATCCATGAATGAGTGCTGTACACCCATTCCCTCCCTCAATTCAGAGTGATTTAGCTCTGCTGGGATATAAGACTGGCAAAGGTCCATTCATAAACACCATCTTGGACCAGCGGAGAGTTCAACCTGAGGTGACAGTGCCATTCTCTGAGGCTGAATCAGTCTGAATGCACAGCTGAGGACAACTCTGTTAATTGTTTCTGCTCTCAGCTATGAAGCGTTAATGTGACAAAACCAAAATAATATGAAATTTTCTTTTTAGATTCAAGACTCTGCAAGCTGATGTAGACATTATCAAATAAGCAAAAGTCACTGACTGAAAACACACAGGAAAAAGAAGAATACAATGTACAAAAAAAAATCAGTAGCTATAGGAATTTTTTGCTTTTCACATGTGCCTTACACCATGTAGTCACCATGGTACTGACTTAGTTTCTTACTTACTGTGCAGAGATAAACCTGTCTATCATTATAATCACCTCACCATTTGACTTCAGAGTTTCTGATGTAGACATCAGGCAAAATGATTTTGGCCATTTAAGCCACTTTAGATAAAGTGTATCAAGCTTTGGATACACAGGTCTTAAGTTTTATTAGTATTCTCTGTTGGGTTTGTTTTATCTAGGTTCTTCTTTCCAAAATATTTTTAGAGTTATCATGACTGTGAGGCCTTCATGTGGCTTCAGTCCAACTTAATACTGGATGTCAGTAATGGTCAGTTGCTTGGCTGAGCTACAGTAATATATTTTGATAAGTGATGCATGGACTGCCATGAAATTTGTATCAGTTTGTTGGATCTGTTCGATGCATTTTGGCTGTTGACTCTTAGTCCAGTCATGGATCAGTTTCTTTGCATTTTTGTGAGAAATTAGAAGGGGCAGTGAGTGAGAAGGAAAAGTGGGAGTGTGGAGGTGAGAGCAGGGATTTTAAATGTAGGGACTATGACTGGTAAAGGAAAAGAGCTAGCTGATATGCTGGAGAGAAGGACATGTGTGTGCAGGAGACCAGGTGGAAGAGAAGCAAAGTCAGGAGCATTGAAGGTGGATTCAAATTGTTCTATCTGTCATGGTCTGCTGCCTGTAAGCCTCCCTGTCACCCTGGATCAGGAGGTTGAGTGGATCTCCATCCTTCTAGGCAGAACCTGGATTCTTCCATTCAGCTGAGCACCTGTACCATATCAAGCCTCATCAGCTGTGGTATTTCAGGACCAGCTCAACCATCCAGTCTCTGCCAGATTATCTGCCTCCTTAGTGTGGTAACTAGGTTCAGTTTTGCCTTCTGTGCAATCTGTATTATTGTGCTAACACCTTGCTTCTTGTCCTCTTAGATTGCATTCTTCAACTTGCTGCAAGAAGTGGACTACCTGCTCACCCTACTCCAGCACATCTTACCAGCTCAAGGGATTGGCAATTAATCTGGACCTCAGACTCCCCCAGACCACTCATCTCAGAACCAAGTAAGGTCTCTGTCACCATCTTCTCCCTCAAGGAAGGACAGCACTTCTTATTAAGAACATTCCTGAGACTAAAACTTTCCTCTCCTCCCTTCTCAGAATATTCCACCTGAACCTGTAAAGTTTGGCTAACCCGTACCTTTGGATCAGACCCCCGAGCTCTTTTGTTATGAAATAATATTGGTACCAGATGTACTAGTCAATACCACTATGCATGAAAGACTAATTGAAAAACTAATTAAAATTTTAATTGATGCCAAACTCGGATAAATTGTTATGCGTCCATCTGCCACCAGGTGGAGCTGCAGCATTTTTCTGACATTGTTATAGAAAAATGCCATAATTCTGTTAATCTAGGCCTGAAATTTTTAATAGGCCTAATATTGTTAGTTATTTTGAAGGTGATGAATAAGATCGTGGATACAAATGGCAGAAATGAGCTTTCTCTGAAGGATGCCAGGGCTTTGCCTTAGAAATGGGGTGAAACCAGCGGCAACAAAAGTGAGTACACCCCTAAGAGACTACACCCGAAAATGACCAAATTGAGCACTGCTTGTCATTTCCCCTCCAAAATGTCATGTGACTCGTTAGTGTTACTAGGTCTCAGGTGTGCATAGGGAGCAGGTGTGTTCAGTTTTGTAGTACAGCTCTCACACTCTCTCATACTGGTCACTGAAAGTTCCAACATGGCACCTCATGGCAAAGAACTCTCTGAGGATCTTAAAAGATGAATTGTTGCGCTACATGAAAACGGCCAAGGCTACAAGAAGATTGCCAACACCCTGAAACTGAGCTGCAGCACGGTGGCCAAGATCATCCAGCGTTTTAAAAGAGCAGGGTCCACTCAGAACAGACCTCGCGTTGGTCGTCCAAAGAAGCTGAGTGCACGTGCTCAGCGTCACATCCAAATGCTGTCTCTGAAAGATAGACGCAGGAGTGCTGTCAGCATGGCTGCAGAGACTGAAGAGGTGGGGGGTCAGCCTGTCAGTGCTTAGACCATACGCCGCACACTACATCAAATTGGTCTGCATGGCTGTCACCCCAGAAGGAAGCCTCTTCTGAAGTCTGTACACAAGAAAGCCCGCAAACAGTTTGCTGAAGACATGTCAACAAAGGACATGGATTACTGGAACCATGTCCTATGGTCTGATGAGACCAAGATTCATTTGTTTGGTTCAGATGGTCTCGAGCATGTGTGGCGGCGATCAGCTGAGGAGTACAAAGATAAGTGTGTCATGTCTACAGTCAAGCATGGTGGTGGGAACGCCATGGTCTGGGGCTGCATGAGTGCAGCAGGTGTTGGGGAGTTACATTTCACTGAGGGACACATGAACTCCAATATGTACTGTAAAATAATGAAGCAGAGCATGATCCCCTCCCTCCGGAAACTGGGTTGCAGAGCAGTGTTCCAGCACGATAATGACCCCAAACACACCTCTAAGACAACCACTGCTTTATTGAAGAGGCTGAGGGTAAAGGTGATGGACTGGCCAAGCATGTCTCCAGACCTAAACCCAATAGAACATCTTTGGGGCATCCTTAAGCAGAAGGTGGAGGAGCGCAAAGTCTCGAATATCCGCCAGCTCCGTGATGTCATCATGGAGGAGTGGAAAAGCATTCCAGTGGCAACCTGTGAAGCTCTGGTGAACTCCATGCCCAGGAGAGTCAAGGCAGTTCTGGAAAATAATGGTGGCCACACAAAATATTGACACTTCAGGAACTTTCACTAAGGGGTGTACTCACTTTTGTTGCCGCTGGTTTAGACATTAATGGCTGTATATTGAGTTATTTTGAGGGAAGAATATATTTACACTGTTAAATAAGCTGCACACAGACTACTTTTCATTGTGTCAAAGTGTCATTTTGTCAGTGTTGTCCCATCAAAAGATATACTTAAATATCTGCAGAAATGTGAGGGGTGTACTCACTTTTGTGATACACTGTATATTATATATGTTTAGAATTTTAACTTTTCTTGAGATGGGTGTCATGAATCATAGAACAATGTGCATCATTCAGAATGCGCTGCACATTACCCCACACTCTTCAGTTACAGTTAATTTGTTTTTTGGATGTTAATTTTCATTTTTTAATAATACATGAGCATCTTTTGGAATGATGTGTTTTCATATCATATTTAACATCAGTTAGTTCTTTTTTTTTCTTGCCTGTTTTGAGCATAATATGCATAATCCAAGGTGCCACACAGGCAGCCTTTGAAGTATGATTCATTGTTGAATGTGAGTTAATGGTTCCAAATGCCTTTGTTTAGACAGTTTTTGAGATTGTCTGTTAAACAGTCCTCAAATTTAACGTGAGTGTTTCTTAATTTTAGCCTAGTCGGTTAGTCTATTTATTTATTTAATTCTTGTTTAGTTGACTAAGAAATTAGTTGCCGGGAAAATCCCTAGTGACCACATATTTCAAGAAAAGGGAGGAGCATAGGGTGATGTATTAGAGTGGAGGAAGGTACATACAAATCTTATTGCAGAAGGTGCAATCTTTAAAAGATAGAAGACTGAAAGGAGGCTTAAGGGGAAAATGTAGCTAGGCAGTTTTGGATGGTGCTCTGTCAGATGACTTTGAAAATCAAGAAGAGGAAGTAAGTGAAGGCAGAGGCAAAGAGAAAATGGTGGAAGTTGAAGAAGAAAGAATGTTGTGCAGAGTTTAGGGAGGACTTTACACAGGCTCTCTGTGGTAGGGAATAGTTACCAAATGACTGAGAAAGTATAGCTGAAATGGTGAGCGGAAACTGCCAAGAGGGTGTTTGGTGTATCCTCTGGACAAAAAGAGGACAAGGAGGCTTGCTGGTGGGACGAGGAAGTACAGGGAAGTAGCCAAAGGAAGAGGTTAGCAAAAAAAAATGGGATACACAGGGAGATGAAGAAAATAGACAGGAATACTGGGAGGCTAGGTGTACCACAAAGAGAGAGGTGTCAAAATAAAAGGCTTAGAGTGAGTTATTTGAGTGAGTTATTAAGGACTTGTACTGATTGGCTAAACAGAAAGATTGAGCTGGAAAGGATGTGTGAGACAGAAGGATGGATGGAAGAAATTTAGTGAATCAGGAAGTGCAGAGGATTAGTAAGGAGGAAGTGAGAGCAACTGTGAAGAGGATGAAGAGTGGAAAGGCAGTTTTTCCAGATGACATACCTGTGGTGGTATGGAGATGACTAAGAGAGGGCAGTGGAACTTTTGACCAGATTAACAGATTCTTGGAGAGTGAGAAGATCCCTGAGGAATGGAGAAGAAGTGTACTGGTACTAATTTTCAAGGGCATGAATGATGTGCAGAACTGTAGTAACCACAGATGGATAAAGTTTAAGGTTTAGAAGAGAGGTGACAATCAGTGAGCAGCAGTATGGCTTCAAGTTGAGAACGAGCACTACAGATGTGATTTTTGCTACAGAAGTGTTGATAGAGAAGTATAGAGAAGATCAGAATGTGGTGCCAAGAGAGCAACTGTGGTACTGCGAAAGTCAGAAGTAGCCCAGAAGTATTTGAGGGTGGTGCAGGATATGCATGAGGACAGCAGAGGGACAGCTCAGGTTCAGCATTTTGAGAGAGAGGCAAGTTGAGATGGTTTGGACATGTGCAGAGGAGGGATAGTGGATATATTGGACAAGGGATGCTAAATATGGAGCTGATTCTCTGTCATCCAGGTCATAGAAGTCTCTGGAGCTTGAAAAAAAGGCGACTGGACTTCTTTTTGTTTCTTGAAGACGTTTCACCTCTCATCTGAAAGGCTTCTTCAGTTCTCAACCAAATGGTGGAGAGACCCAGGTATTTAAACCCCTGTGGGCGTAGTCCCCTGGAGGTGGTTATGACCCTCTATTTTTCATGTGCGTAAACACATGTGCCAAGGTGTGAAGGGAGGCGTGGGTCATTTCAATCAGTGGTTTATAGGATAATATAATATAGGACTTCACTCCATTGTTCCATGTGGCCTATTGAGGTCACTGGAACAAAGGTATGAATGGGGGTTGAGACGTCTGGGAAGGGAGCTCAGGACAGCACTGTAAGCGGGGGAAAGTTGGTGGCATAATCTACCTCCTCTGTTCAGTGATGGTTGTTCACAGTGGACATAGATGGCTTCTTTTACTCCTCTTTCAAACCATCTGTCTTAATTGTCTTAATATGTGCGTGTACCTTTTGTTTCCCTTCTGCCTTAGAGGGAACACTTTCTGCCTGGTGTTGTAGGGTCCTGATCACCCCAAGTTTGTCTTCCAGAGGGTGGTGGGAGTCAAAGAGGAGATACTGGTCTGTGTGTGTGTGGGCTTCCGGTAAACTTCAATGTTGAGGCTTCCATCTTCCTCAATAAGCACTGCACAATCCAGGAATGGTAACTTGTTATCTCTTGTGTCCTCCCTGGTAAAACCTATGTATTTATCCACTGAGTTGATGTGGCGAGTGAAGGCTTCTACTTATTGGGTTTTGATTTGGACCCAGGTGTCATCTACATATCTGTACCAGTGGCTAGGTGCCATCCCTGTGAAAGAACCAAGAGATTTACTTTCCACTTCCTCCATGTAAAGGTTGGCTACAATGGGAGACACTGGGGAGCCCATGGCGCATCCATGTTTCTGTCTGTGGAATCCATCATTGTATTTGAAATATGCCGTGTTAAGGCAGAGGTCTAAAAGTGCACAAATCTGATCTGGGGTAAAGCTGGTTCTGTTCTGTAAGGAGTCATCTTCCTGTAGTCGTCTTCTGACGGTCTCCACTGCCTCATTTGTGGGTACGCAAGTGAAAAGTGAAACCACATCAGAGGACATCATGGTTTCATCTGGATTCAGTACAAGATTATGGACCTTGTTCGTAAAACCTGTGGAGTTTTCAATGTGGTGGGGTGTGTTCTCAGCAAGCGGAGATAAGATGGTGGCGAGGTGTTGGTCCAAGCACGTGTGAGCTGTCAAGCAGGAAGAAAACAGAAAAACCACAGGGAAGTGTCTTACATGTAGTGAAGGACACATTTCCACAGCCCTCAAGATTGCCACTTAATCAAGACATAATTTAACCAGAAATGAGTATCCTATAACATGTTAATGTCAAAGCAACTTGCAGAATGATGCAGTAGATCAGTTATTATACAGGTATGTAGAGAAGAGCTGCTCTCTTGAGATGAGTGTGGCCATGAATTAATTAAATAGTGTTAAGTGGTAACATCTGAATCCAAACCCTCTTTATTTGTATCAGTATGTCATGATCTTGGCAATTCAATCAAATGATCTCATCTATTCTGTTCTGACTTTGAATATCTTTATGTTCAGACACTTCACTTGAACATCCTGCTGTATTGCTTTACTGTCAGTTTCCTCTCTTTTCCCTGTCTTCTTCCAACACAAATGCACACACTTACCAGCAGCAGCCTAATGAACCCATGTAGAGTTTGTTGAAGCACCTCATTTATGATTCATTTGGATGCATTACCGATGCTGTTGAAGGGTTTGAGAGGCACAAGGGAAAAAGAGGAGCGAGAAAGAGAATTATGGGATGCTGTCAGTTGATGGGCCCTCCGCTATGTCATACAGCCCGAAGCACAATAATTTGACACAAAAAAAAAATGTGATAGAAACTTGAACTTTACGCCATCATCCTGTCATCTCCTGCAGAGTGGATAATCCGATTAACATGTGGAACTCCTGCTGCATAACCATGTATGTTAATGTGGAAACTAATTATTTTGTTGCAAACACATTGCAAATTCTACAAATTAATGCAGATAACTGGGAAAATTATCTTGATGAAGCTACATTTTCAATTACTGGCTTAACTACCCTGATGATTTGCCCAATAAGCTGAACTGCTCTATTTCATACCGATATTTGGAATGCTGAAATTAGATGAATATATTTAGATTTGATTTATGTTCATGTTGGGTTTTTTTTTCCTTTCAAGGCTCCAAATATTCTGCAGCTGAATGAGTGATATTTTGTGAATCCCCATCATTCTGCCTCTGCAAGTTTACAAAAGGTTGTAAAAATCAGTGCCAGGTGACAGAGAAAATATAGTTGTTGCATATGTAGGTCTATAATAGCATTTAATGTCTTCAAGGTGCTCACACTGTGTTCCTTTGCTGTTAGTTTCACGTACCTGAACTTTAAAGATAATTTTTTGTCCATTCTTAATGATGGAATACAATGAAACAAGATTGGGCAATGTGACAATGCAGAAATTGTAGAAGACATGAAAACAGGAGGTCTGTGCAAATGAATAATCAGTACCACAGAAATGATCATTGACCGGTTCTAAGCATGTGTGAAATTAAGCATCATTTAAAGTAGTTTTCTTAAATCACCACTGAAGAAGCAATCAACATGAGCATAATGCAACTTATTTGAGAGACCTAAAAGGGGAAATTAGGTCATGTAATAAAAAATAAATAAAGGAAATGAAGAGCAGTTCGAAGGAAAGGTGCTCCAATGTTCCCTTTATTACAAGGTTGAGCAGAAGATACAGTGGCTCATCCTTTATATGAAGAGAGACAATTTCACAATTCATACAGTAGCGGTGGACCATTCACAAAAACAAGCAACATAATGGACACAGTTGCACAAATTATGATTCTTCTAGTCCTCAAGCAGAGTTATGATTTTGGAACTTTAGGGCTCCTCATTAGCCCATCAGTGGTTAAAACACTTTTTTTTTTTCATTTTTATTATGTCTAAATGTAGACAGAAGGAAGTAAATGAAATGTGTCGTTTCTGGGAGCGTGGGGATTTTCTTGTCTACTTCCAGATATACAAGCTTAGATTCTGAAAGCTCAAAATTTTGCTGCTGAGGGATGAGAGATTGACAGGTTCACCAATTAGCCAGTGTGACCTAAAATGATGGTGACTGGGCAACTTCTGCAGAGCAATATGTGGTGCAAAGATAAAAAATACCCATGTGGTTGGTAACACTTCCAGCAGAGCGTGCACAAACATGTTTGCCTGCATTATGCTTTTCATAACCTGGTCAACAAAACTGCCATACTGCAGCACAAAATGTTTGTTTTATTATCTTTTGGTAAAATTACTATTGACTGCAGACCGTTCCGTATTTCTGTTTCTAACTACAGTCTCTGGTGAGGGTCTAGTCTTTTGCTTTACAATCTCATTGTACACTCTATATAATGACAATGAAGGCATTCTGTTCTATTCTATTTAATTTTTGAATACGCATGTCACTAAAACTGTGCAGTGGTCATGCCACTCACATTATAAAAATTTGACTTATTCATTTGACGAAATTAGCTTTATTGGCTCCCCATCAACCTCCGAGTCCACTTTAAGATTCTGGTTGTGACTTTTAGAGCTCTGCATTGGCAAGCAGTCTGTGTACAGTACGTCACTTTTACATCCATACATCCGCAGCAGATCCCTAAGGTCCTGTGGTCGGGGCCTGCTGGCAGTGCATCATACAAAGCTGACAACCTAAAGGAGACGGAGCTCTTGCCACAGTGGCCGCCAGACTCTGTAAACTTCTCGAGCTTGAGATCTGTAGACTGGTTTCTTTTAAAATGCAGTTAAAAACTCATCTTTTTAAACCTGTTTTTAGTTAACTTTTTCTTCTTATTTTTTTATTATTTAGCACTTTGTGATATTTATGTTGAAAGGTGCCATATAAATGACATTTGACTTACTTTTTACTTTAGTTATGTCAGGGGCATGAGTATCAATGCTTCTGAAAAGATAAATCATTGGACCAAGTTTAAGATGAACTTCTTGGTAGTAAAATAACTGAAACCATGTCTGGTGGTTTTGGTGTGCAGGGCTCAGTAGCACCTACCAGAGGGAGGCAGTCTGAACAGTTTGTGTGGGGTTGGAGGGGTCTGCAGTGATGTTGCCCGCCTATTTTCTATCACTTCCAAAAGTCCACTGGTCATCTCACACAATCTAATGGTGGTATCTCAGACAGTCTCTTGGCTGTAGTTTTGTTTGCCTTTATGATGCCCATTAGGCACTTGCAAAGGTTTCACAGTTTGTTTTTGTTTTTTTTTTATTCCTCAGACAGAACATGGCATATCATCTGTAGATGTCAAGTAGCTAACTTCTGCCACCCAACCTTGTAAACCGTCTTGTAAACAGTCTCGAACAGCTGCAATGATCTGAATTTTGACTGTTTTTGACTCTCAGTGCTGCTTTCTTTTTTGCTTGTGTGACCTGAAAGGGACCCAGAATTGGATATTAATTTCACAAGGAGAGAACTTAGCTACACTGTTTTACTTGTTTTCCAGTTTGCTAATCTTGGGCCCCGACAAGTTTGTTAAAACTCAGTTTACTGAGTATTCAACTCAAACTCAGGGTATCTAATCAACTAATAAATAGCTGAACATGAATTTGGCTTAGTGTTACCGGCGCCAGCCCTAGGGGAAGCTGGGCGGTAGCAAGCGGCACACAGCTGAAGTCAGGCTGTGTTGCCCAAAGGTGAGAATTAAAACAGTGGCTGTGGAAAAGACGGAGAGGAGACGATGTTTACAGGCCACCAGCTCATTTAATTCTGACTTCATGAAAAAAGCAAACTCATGTCTTACAATAAACATCAAATAATATAAAACAACTCCAATAATTATTAGTAATAAACCAAAACCACATTAGACAAATAACTTGCTCATAAAGTGCAAACCATTTGATACATAATGCCAAAATAATGCATATTTTAAACAGGACAATAATAAATTGTAACAAAATAATGTAAAACAGACCATTTGTATTTCCATTTGTTGTATTAGAGCTTAACCCACTCTATGATGCTGCTTCAGACAGCTTTCGTAGCTTTCCCTCACTTTCAGTCTAACACCCCCCCCCCACACACACACACACACACAGAAGCTTATTGGCCACATAACCGGAAGTATGCTTGATGGCGGGTAACACACTGAAAAAGCTTAACATGGCGGTTTGACTTCGCCCTAAAATCAGAGAGTAATCACACAATATAATCCAAACTGATCTCAGATTGTTGAAAGCACCTTGGTAAATCACACTGCTTAAATAGCACGCCAAACAGCAACTTCTTACACTACTGTCTCATCTAGCTCCCAGCAATGGCGGACTCGCAATAGAAATGAAGCCGCCTGCCGTACTGGCAAATACAACTCTTTCCCACACTGAAACATGCTTAAACATTCCCATCATATTCAAAACATTTGTACATAAATCCACACTCATTAAGATGACTTTAGAACAAGGTTTGAGTCATTAAAGAACTTGATCGCTTACCTGTGGAAAAGACGGAGAGGAGACGATGTTTACAGGCCACCAGCTCATTTAATTCTGACGCTGCGGCTGCGCATCGGCCCTCTAGTCTCCACAGTAGCTCAACAGCACCCATATTGGTGACATACATTTTGTGCCTCTAACTTAAAGAAATACACAACAGTATCTTAAAAAAATAGAGGGGGTCTCTGTTTTAACACAAAACTTGTTTCAATCCGTTACATTAGCAGAGATGTATTTCTCTCAGGATAAATCCTTCAGATTGTGGTTTAAGAACAACTTTTCCAAATGTAACTCTGCTACACTTAAAGAATAGGTGAGTCATCAGCATATTGTTTTGTTTCTTTCAGTGGCACTAATTAAGCCAGCAGCCTTGTACGTGTGTTTCAAATACAGCATCTGCGTGGGTACGTACTGCTTTGGGGAAATTGCTCTCTCTGCTGAGATCATTTAGTAACACTACAAAGTGCTTGCTGGTGATACCATATTTTTTATGTAATCCTTGTTCTGAGTCCTTCTCTGTTGGGCAAACTATCATCATTATGCTGAACAACACAGACACCAAGGTGCCCCTCGGCGGCTTCACCGCATTTGTTCACTCTGCATGTTTGTCTGACTGCACACACATGTATTGTTAGCCTGTGGATACCATTTGTGGCGTTTGGCTTTGCAGGGACACTTAGCAAATGACACACTGAACCTGGACCAGCCTTACATTTTCTCCATGTTTTTGCTATGCACACATGCAGTAAGATAAATATATGTATTTTCTGTGCCTGTATGCAGCATTTTATGGTGACTGTTTGGTTATAATTTGGGCCTGTGCATGACTATGCTGATTTCTACCTGCAGCTATCTGACTGATTGACAGTGCTGTATTCCCAGGATATACCCTGAGGTGGCACCTAAATGTTGAATAATGCATACTGTCAGCATCTGCCAAAAACTGGAACAGTGCGTATCACAGGTTTAGTTACCAGCCAACACTCAGGCATTTTGTAGACATATAAACAATACATTATTTTTGATATGCTGTATTTTGGTCCCATTGTGATGAAGTTTCTTCCATATCTTAACAGCAAATTCTGGTGCTTGTGCAGGATTTCTGTGCTTGAGATTTTCCACCAGTATAAACATTTCAAAACTGAAGTGCCTCAAAGTTCCTGTCCGTCATCAGCATCCTAAAGCGTTACAGCTCAGAGACTCTTGGTTTGATTTCATCAGTTAGGATTGTATCCAGGATGGAATGTACAAAATCAATGTGTCGATGGAAAAAAGAAACCTGTATATTCTTACTCTGGCCATGGTGTGGTTTTGTTTTACAACTATGCATGGTGTGCCGTGTACATGATTTTTTTTTTCAGTTCCTCTGGATGTTTGGCTCTGCTCAGGTTGAGCTGAGCTATGCAGACAGTCACCGCACATGATAATAAAAATGGAAGTGTTCCATTTGACCATGCAAACATAACTTTTTTTTTCTACATTCAGAAACTGGCTGTGGAAGGTAAATATGAGGAAAACGGTATTTTGAAACATGTTGAACTGCTGCCTGTGTCCAACCTGTGCAGCTATACACTCAAGTTGGCCAAAGCACTCTCGCCTGTTGAGACCACATGCTTTGTGGTTCAGCAGAAATCCTTGTTACCATGCTGTGCTAAGGCTAAGGTGTGACCTGAGCTCATTTCTTCCTTTGTACTTTTGACTGGTACTGTATATTATGCTGAAATTCATATAAGCATGATGTCATGATGCAGTTTCACAAGAGAATTCAATAAATGCAAACTTGGACAAGTAAAGCTTCCTATTTGCACCTAGACAGTTGCAAGTATAAGTAAAGAATCCAAAAGAGAAAACTGCCATTCCTCCATCTTTCACTCCCTTTGAGTTAGATAAAAATGCCAGACAAGGTTAAAACATGAATATTGGTAACCTAATACAAACTTAAATGTTGGTCTAATGAGGGTAATTTGTTTCCTTCCTGGGCACAATCAAAAACATTCATTGAGTTGTTATGTCTGCTCTGCAGCACAGTATCAGACATTACGACTTTAGTGTGATAGAAGACCAAATAGCTTCTTTTATGGTGTCTATCAGCCTGTAGTCAAACCTTTATTGCAGCCTGAATGGCCTCATTAACCTTGGCCTGCCCAGGCACTCGGTATTAACACAGAGATTTAATAAACTGTCAAACATTATGGGAGGAAACATCTCAACTTCACTGAGAATGTGTGTATGAGAGATATATATATATATACATGTATATGCATCACTGAGCTTGTTTAGGATAAGGTACTGAATTTAGACCTGCATGCAGCTACCTGTGGTCTCTGTGTGCAGCATGTGAAGTGTGTTATGGTATATCAGTGAGCTGATATCAAGAGGATGAACATTATCCCATAAAACAATCACTCAGGAGCAGAACTTGCCCTCCTTCCACCATTTTCCTCAGCTCCTCTTCTCTTCTGTTTCTTCCTGTCTCCTTTCCCTTCCTATTTTCATAAATCATAAGCTTTTTTGATTTGTTTTCTTGTACCCTCTCCTGTCTTACTATAGTGATGTGCGCTTTAAAATTGCTTCTGCGGAACTGTGGAACAAACTGCCCCTTCACATCAGGCCCTCTCCACCATTAGACACTTTCAAAGCCTGTTTGAAAACCTCCTTTTATTCTTTGGTTTTAAATCAGTTGACTGATCAGTTGACTGACTGCCCCTCCCTGAGCCTGGTTCTCCCGGATGTTTCTTCCTGTTAAAAGGGAGTTTTTCCTTCCCACTGATGCCAAGTGCTTGCTCATAGGGGGCCATTTTGATTTTTGGATTTTCTCTGTAACTATTGTAGGGTCTTTATGTTACAATATAAAATGCTTTGAGTTGACTGTTTGTTGTGATTTGGCGCTATTATATGAATAAAATTGAATTGAAAAAAATTGAATCTTTGCTGTTGCAAATGGCTGAATCAGATTTCACAAAATCATTTGGTGAGAGTTTATTTTAAGAGAGACCAGCATACAACCTATTAACATGTGCAGACTAAAACACAGACAGTTCACAATTCTGTTTTTTCAAGCTGTACAGATTACACCAAATTATTTCTAAATGCCAGTTTCTCTTTGATCGGTTTTACTGAAGGCTCAAGCCGTCAGTGCTGCCTTGTAATATTTATGCTGCTTATTTTAGACATTCTGAGCCTTGTGTCAAGAAATATAGAAATAGTTTATTTATGCATTTAGATCTACTGCTAAAACGAAGGAATACCAGAAGCCAGTGTTAGTATGAACGTGAGGTGCTGCAACAGGCTTTGGCTAATGGTCCACTGGACACAGTCAGTTTGTTGAATTGGGAGTATCGAGAGGCATCTTGTTATTGGACTTTGGCCACTGGCATTCTCCACCACTGGAAAGAGAGACTAATGCTACCCTGCTGCATATTTAAGTCAGGGCTGCCCCAGGAATACTGGCCACTGTTAAATTCACAACCCAACCTGAGTCGCATACTGCAGAATTTAACTGCCTTATTATGCTCTGCCTTTACTTTGCTTTTGGCTTTCTGTGGGAGACACGGACCATGTTATCTTTGCGAAATGATCATCTCTTAGATTTACCAATATTTACAGTGTTTTTACCCTCAGGAGGAGGTTTTGTATTGGAAGTTGTGTCTCTGAAAGTCTCACCCCAGTTAATGCAGCAGGCTCTAGAGTTATCACTTCATAGCAGACTGGGTCCAGTTCTACTTGTTACCGTGCCTTCTAATGTTTTGTGCCCTGTACAGCTGCAACTAAAATTATCCATAAAGACTGCACGCTTTTCTTACATGCATACAAGGGAAGACAGTGTGAGTTGAAATGCTGTTCAGGGGCCTGTACTATGAATCGGACACTACTGCAGACAGGAAAGATATATATTTTTACAAGAAAGGAGCAAACTAGAAAGAAAAATAATAGAAAAATAGGAGCATGTAAAACACCAACATAGCTGCTACAGCCAAAGTATCAGCGTCTGAGGAAAAACCTATAATAACATGTGTGTGCTGCTGGTGAGTGAGAATGAAGTAAATAAGGTTATTTAAAGCCAGGAAGGAAGGCTTGCTAAAACCGCTTACTGATACTTATCAGTATCACTTGATATATATCTGGCTATGCTAATACCTGTGCATTCCCTCAAATTAATGTGTCAATATTTGTGGCTTTAATTTAATTTTGAGCCAAGTCTTTCATTCTGAGCTCAAGCAGACAACAACCCCCCCCCCCGCGAAAAACAAAACAAAACATGACCTTAACCAGTATATAGCCTGACTTGCACATTTTATCTAAGGTCATAAAATATAAGGGTTAGGTTCCCTGTTTTAAGATCATGTGTCAAGCTTTATAGAACAATAATATTGCCTGCTGCCAACAGAATAAATGCATAAAGATGCTGCAGAGAATCTGAATTTCTTATTGGTACTCACACTGAGGTCTGAGGGATCTCCAGGAACTGGTGACACTATCTTCCAAAGAACAGATTGGCCACTAAGCTGTGCGTGTGGATCCTTGTGTGCATTTGTGTGCATGTGTGTATGTATTCATCGTGTATGTTTAGGCTCTTACCAAAGAGACTTTAACATTATTTACAGGTATAAGAGTTACACTAGAGAGTTGTGTCAGATGTGTGTATTCCAGCCAGTAGCACATAAGAACACTCATTTTAAGAGGGCATTCATAGGTTTTCCGTATTAATATTATAATCAGTAAGAATTAGAATTTAATTTGAGCTTGTTGTGAATGTAATGGACTTTATAATTTTGCCAATTGAATAAGCTCAGTATGGCCAGGAAAATTAACAGCTGCTCACCTTCTTTATCTATTAGATGCACAGTACAAGAAGAAATACTTTTATTATGGTTTATTTATGTGTTATTTTGGTTTTTTTTCAGGAAAAGTGCTAAACAATACAGAGAAAAGACAGCGCAGGTGACTGCTCTGCTTTTAAACTAAAATGTAACCGATTATCTCAAATGGAGAATGCAGAGAGCAATTAGGTTTTACTGAGTCTCTTCACTGCTTCATGCACTAACATTATTTTCTGCAAAGCTTTGGACCTGATAAATTGAATTTTAATACCTAAATAAACTTTTCTAGGGCATGAGGTCATGGCTATTAACCTGCTCTCTGGACCCCCATTCTACCATTGATAGGACAGGGAAGTGGTGGCAGCTGTGCTACAAAGGAGAATTAAGGATGGATTATGTTGCATATAGAAATGTCTTTTGCATTCTTGCAAAAAGATATTAACTGCACAGGTGGCCAGGTCAAAGGTCAAACATCTCTCTCATGAATGATATCAGGTCATTTTGAGTGAGAAGCAGCATTTCTGTCACAAGGTAGAAGCTGCACTCAGTTTTTGGCAAAATGACTTTATATTCATTTTTTAATCAAGGTAAAAACTGTCATTGACATTAAAAATGTCTTTTTAAACAGAAATCTGGCTCAGAAGACTGCAGAAATGACAACAAATATAACATCACAGTTCTATAAAGATATTTGAAGTGGCCAAAAATCTCTGGATTGATTATAATGCAGGTACAATAACACAGACTCATAAAGATTGTTGAAAAACAGGTTATTTCTTCATTTTATATATAAGCCCTTCATAAATCATGCCGGCTGCACTCTGTTTACCAATATACACAAAGCCATAACACATAAAAGCACACAGAAACATCAGGATCACTTTATGGCAGACGATGCTCTGTAAGTGTGACTGCGCCATGACTCCAGGTGTTTCTTCAAACCTGACGTAGTGTTTTTGAAGCTAGATAGCACTCTGTGGCCAGCACAGAGTACACAACTAACCTTGATGTTGTCATCTTTAGCTGACACAGACTCACAATAGCGCCTGTATTTCAGCTAGAAAACGCGCATCTCTCTCCTCCCTCCATTGGTTCTGTTTGTGTGTCTGTGTGCTGTTATTGTCCTCATGATGAAAACGGGACTTAACTGTCGCATCTGTCAGACGTCACTCCCCGAGACGCAAGAAGAAAGCAAAAATGTATCTTTGTACTGAGGAAAATGACAAAAATAGTAACGCACAGTGATTGGATAAGTAACTTTAATCTGATTACTGGACTGCAAATAGTAACGCGTTAGATTACTCATTACCGAGAAAAGTAGTCAGATTAGAGTAACCCATTACTTACATCACTGCCTATATGTGGCCTCCTCACTGAGCCGCAGATATCAGGTTCCTTTAGTCAAAACAGGACAGAACTATTTTTCAGTTGATATACAATTCACACAAAAGCACTAATTTCTCAATGAAAGTTTATTTAAAGACTCGGATACTTAATGATTTTTAAGAGAATAAACCTTTTAATGCAATTCACTATATATTCAACAATAATAGTCTTTTTTCCTCTACCATTTTTTCACCTCTATGTCCTGAGGCTTGTCTCAGTATTTTTAACCTGAGCTAACCTAACAAGGGAAAAGCCCGGTGACTCATTGTGTGTGCGTGCGTGTGTGGAGTGTGTGTGGGCAATATCACAGGAATTTCTCTCAGTGAATTTATGCAGGGACAAATTAATGTGCGAATGTCTGAGCCAGAGGAAAAGAGGATGCTTACCCACTCAAAGTCCTCCACAGTCAGAAATGGGAGGGTTTCCATGATGACCAACTGGCTCTTGGCCAACAGGGGAAACACGACACTGAACACTTATCATCATGAAATTACTATTACTGTATTATTTCTCTTTAGCTTTTGAATTATAGTCAGAAATCTTTACAAAAATGGTTTCCCTAAGTTTTAATTGTTTCATGGAGACAGTCACAGAAACAAAATCATGTAGCTCCAATGTCAATTACCCAAAGGTAAACAGGTAGCACAAAGCTTCAGGAAAAAGTTGCCAAATCTCAATTTAACTGGTTTATTCTGGCTACATTAAAAACAAAACATGCTAATGTTTTGGCCTTTTGGCCATTAAATCAATTGTAATTACACTCATGGTTACAAATAGTAGGTGCCATACTGTTCTGGCAGTCTTGAAGGTGTGTTATCCATGTCAGTCATTTAGTAACCAAGAGCACCTGTTGCATTTATGTGTTCACGTGCACTTCCTGACAAACTCCCACCTTAGCCCGGTGGACCAGACTAAGAGTGATTCACAAAACAGAAAATTCAGCGCTATATAACTTTGCCCAGAAGGCAGGTGGGAAACCAGGCCCCTTCTGGAGCCAGACCCAGAAAGTTAGTGTCCAGTGGCCAGGCCTAGATTCTTGGGAGTTGGCTGGGCACCGCCTGAAGAAATAACAAGGATTTGCCACCCTGTGAGCACACCACCTGTGGGGAAAGGCATTAGGGAGTGCACTGTGGGCTGGGCAGCAAACAAAGACAGGGGCCTGGGCGTGTGTACCCTCAGCATCACAGCCTGGTTTTTGGGAGTTGGACTGTCAACACATTGGTGAGGAAGAAACCGGAGCTTGAAACCATGGTCTGCCACCCTGTCAGCACCAGTATTCACCTGGGTAGGTTATTTTCCCTAACCGGTTGTTAAGTGATGACGTAGAATTCCATTTCCGGGTCCAAACTGTCATGTGATCAATATGCCGCAATGCTGTGTCCTTGGTTGTTTTAACCTATCCGACTTGAAAAAAACACACTCAGCTGTGATTTTACTGATGAGAAAGAGAAGCGGAAATGGCTTCAGTTGATAAGGTATGTTACAATCATCTTTAATAGTGAACAGTCATTGGTTATGCCATTGCTGTTTATTTAGGAGCATTTGGACCTGGAAATGACGTCGGACTTAAAGACCAGATGGCAGTGGTTCCCAAAGTCAAGAGTACTGTGAATGCAGTACCTGCAGGCCCACACTTTGGGAACCACTGCCCTATAGCATCTTTGACATGTGGCAATATTGCAGATGACTCACCGCTGTCTGCTACAACACACTCATACAATTTAACAGCAATGTCAGTTTGTTTGTTCTTTTAAAGGAGAACCATTGTCTCTCCAACAAAATGCTTGACTATCAAAAATACTGATGAGCAAATGTAGTCTGGGAGAGAATACGCTTCTAATGATAACCAAAAATACACCACATTTGAACTGCAAAAGGACACTGAAGTAAGAATTTGCCAGAATATGTCCACAATCCACACATCTTTTACAAATTAAATGCAATTTTACTTTGCTGTTAATATTTCAGTATTATGCTATTAATATTTTTTCATTGAAGAATATTATACTCTTTCCTTGGCATGCTGTAGACAGATTTTTATTTCTTGCTGTTAAGGGACATGTAGGTCAGGTACTCCTATAAAGCTGTTCAGCTCCACTGGGACCTATTCAGCTTGGGGATAAGAAAGTGATGATTAAAAGCTGTAGCAGGTTTAATCCTTTGATTGGAGGTTTGACCACGTGGATGAGAGCCACATGATTCTCAAAGGACCAATAATAACTGAATAAAGAACTCCTTGGGGGCCTTTCAAGAGATCAATGTTGATAGTTAAACCTCAGCTGATTGGAGACTAGTCTATCAGTCTCACTGAGCTCATCTGAGGTCAATAATTTACAGATTTTCTCTCAATCTTTAAGACCACAACAGTCGGCAGTACTCAAAGGTTTTATAGCAAAAGGAATAAACTGTTGGAATTCAGAATATAAACAGTGAATACTGAAAGCATTCAGTGTCTATAATATATTGTTAGAGTTTGTTGTAGGATGTATTTTCCTGTCCTCTTTGGACAACAATCAAAGAATACCATAAATATAAATAAACTAAATTGTGAAAAGTATTCACTTCACCCATCCAAATAATTGAATTCGAGTGTTACAATCACTTCCATGGTGCAACAAAACCAAGTAACTAGGCATGCAGGCTGCTTCTACAAACATTTGTGAAAGAATGGTTCGGTCCAAGTCCAGATGTTAAATTTCCTTCTCACTAAATATTCCACAGTCATCTATAAGTGGTATTATAACAAAGAGGAAGCGATTGGGAATGACAGCAACTCAGCCAGGAAATGGTAGGCCCCATAAAATAACAGAGTTGGGTCAGCGGATGCTGAGGCACATAGTGTACCAATTTTTTGCAGTCAGTCACTACAGACCTGCAAACTTCATGTGTCCTTCAGATTAGAACAGTGTGTCGAGAGCTTCATGCAATGGGTTTCCAAGCCTTACATCACCGAGCGCAATGCAAAGCTTCAGATGCAGTGGTGTAAAGCACGGTGCCACTGGACTCAAAGGCAGTGGAGACGTGTTCTCTGGAGTGTCTGACTGCATTTTCCCCAGTAAAAAGTGTGGTGGAGGGAAGTTTGAGGTTTATGGTGTGGAGTTGTTTTTCAGGAGTTGGGCTCAGCCCCTTAAGTGAAAGGAACTCTTAATGCTTCATACCGAGACACTTTGGACAATTTCATGCTCCCAACTTTGTGGGAACAGTTTGGGGATGGCCCCTTCCTATTATAACATGACTACACACCAGTGCACAAAGCAGGTCCATAAAAAAACCTCACAAGTGTGTTTCTGAAAAAATGGTCACAAGTTCCCATAAACACACTCTTAAACCATGTGGAATACCTTCTAAGAAGAGTTGAAGCTGTTATAGGTGAAAAGGGTGGGCCAAAATCATATTTAACTCTATGAATTAAGAATGGATTTCCACTCAAATTCATATGTGTGTGAAGGCAGACGAGTAAATACTTTTGGCAATATAACGTACATACTGAAATACAAAAAAATAGACAAACTTTGAAGACAATGGGATAGCTGCATTATGAAGGGCAGAAAACATGGGTTGACAGATGAGTAGAGGTTGACCACCAGATTGCTAATCCTTGAGCCTCCAAGTATTTTATCTTTCTGAATGTAACCCACAAATTTATATCTGTGTACCATTATGAAAAACAATTCAATTTTTAAAACACATATGGGTGAGCTAGAACAAGTGTATCCTTTGTGGAAGTCTTTTCACCTGTGACATAAGAGATGCAACACATATGAACCCTGATGGAGGACTCTACAAATGCAAGTTTCTGCCTGTTTGCTCCAGCTGCATTTCTTTTTGACATTTTAACTAATTTAGTTTCTACAATCATTACATGTTTAGAAGTGCAAACAGTCATGGTTAAATTATATTCATAATATTGCCTAACATTCAGCATTAATTTGCTGTATTTCATATTGTCATGTTGTGATTTTACACTGTTTATAACCCACGCTGCATTAAATCATTAGTTATTATGAATCTCTGGCTCTCTTCCACAGCATGTCTTTTGTCCTGTCTCTCTCCCCTCAGCCCCATCCGGTCGCAGCAGATGGCTGCCCCTTCCTGAGCCTGGTTCTGCCGGAGGTTTCTTCCTGTTAAAAGGGAGTTTTTCCTTCCCACTGTCGCCAAGTGCTTGCTCATAGGGGGTCATTTTGACTGTTGGGTTTTCTTTGTAATTATTGTAGGGTCTTTACCTTACAATATAAAGCACCTTGAAGCAACTGTTTGTTGTGATTTGGCGCTATATAAATAAAATTGAATTCAATTCAATCCAATTTTATTTATATAGCACCAGTTCTGGTTGTCTGAGACAAAATGTTACATCCTATTTTACAACCTTTGCTTGACTAAGGATATTGCCATTGGTTGGCACACCTCTGCAACGTCGCATGGTGGGGCGGTCACTCTGGAGTGGCAGACTGTGGTGGGGGTTCTCATCTTCAAGAAGGGGAACCAGAGGCTGTGCTTCAGCTATCGGGGGATCACACTCTTCACCCTCCCTGGGAAGGTCTATGCCAGGTTGCTGGAAAGAAGAAGCAGCAATCATAAAATTTTTGTTGGGAGTGATCTGGATGGACAGAGTCAGAAATGAGTACATTAGAGGGACAGTTCAGTGTATCTCTTTAGCTGTATTTTTGTTCCTCTTTTGTGTTTCTCATGTCTCCCTATCTTTGATTTAAACATTAGTTGTTGTAGTTAGTTTATTTATCTTGTAACACTGGTGGTTGTGTCTTCCCTTTGTGATTATGTGATCCTCCCTTATTAGCTTACATACATAACATAGCACTGACATGACAGAGCCTTCTAGGTGCTGTAGCAAACGAGAAAAGGAGACCAAGAAGAGAAAAATGTGGATATCAACAAAGCTGGGACTTTGACTGGTTTCCACGGCTGTTCACTAAGACCGTGTTCACTGTGTAACCTTAAACATGTAGTTATTGTCAGGTAACTACATAGATGGATGAAAATCTCCCAATCCTAATAGTGTGATTTTATAAATAAACAAAATTGTTTTCCAAAGTACAACAAAGTACTTTTTGCATCTTTTTAAAACTATAATTTTTTCTTTAAACAGCGTCTTGTACTCAAATCTAATGAAAGATCAGAGAATATCTTATTATTGGCAGACAGTATTGATAGGTTCCACAAGTCCATCCATCTGTTTTCTAGTTATTCCACATTATCTTTCTAGTTAGTATTCCTTGTCTTCTTTCCAATTTTGTATTTTCTTTTTTTCCCTTGTGTTCCTAGTCTTGTTCCCTTGTGTATGACCTTCTTGGACTTTGCTGTTTAGCTGGTATTTTTCCAGGTATGATCTCAGCCTGTTTTATTAAAAGAGTTCAGACTTTTGTCCCCCATTTGGTCCTGTTCTCCTGTGAACTATTACAACACTCAGAAGCAAATACAGTACCTTTGACCAAAGATGTGTTTGCATTACAGTACACAGACTGGAGTCCTAAGTGATGAGTGTGCTCAGCATACAAGGACAAGAAACATACAAAGAAAACTACAGCATTAATCCTTAGAGGTTGTAAATGCAACAATGGATGCCAAGGTTTAGTCTGAAACAATATATTTCCAGGCTGTGACAGAAGTTGGTCAGTGATTCTAACTCTGAGGCCCAAACCGAGAAGAGTCTTGACTAAACTGCATGTCACAGTGTCTGTCAAACACTTATCAGAAAACAAACAAACCAACAAAAACAGTACAGCATTAACACAATGCCTGATTGCAAGTGACTCAATGAGTGCAATTCTGCAGCAACATCACCCGCACACATAACTGCTGCTAAATTCTCTTTAAATTAGGATGGCTGCTTCACTCACAATCCTTCAAGTGAAATTAAAACCACTGATTAAGTTTTCACCACAGAAGAAGGTCTAAGTGCTGCTCTTTGTCTCTTAAATGACTGGCTTAGATTCTTGAACAAAACCCTTCAAAACTCACTTTGTCCGCATGTCATGCCCGAACAGAAGAGTGCCAGGTAGACAACCGAGGCAGTGTATGTGCTACAACAGCACGTTTCTTGGCTCTCCTTTCACAAAAGCTCTTGATCCTCTTTTCAGCGGTAGGCCGGGGAGCTTTAGAAGGTTGCTCTATTTTAGCAATGACAGACAAAGTGTTGGAAGTGCAGCCAAACATCCCCCAGCTGTCACATCGATGTGCAGATTATGGCCCCGTTTTCCTGCTCCCACGTGGTTCACAGAAAGCTGACACATGCTCGTCTCTTCCCATCGTTTCTTTGCTCGCCCCGCTCGTCGTCTTCTCCTGTATTCTTCTTGCATCCTTTCATGTCACTTCACTCCTCTTAGCTTTGAGACAAAAAGTAAGGAAAGGATGAAAAGCTACAAATGTGGTACCAATACATCTTTTTTTTTTAAGTTGGAAATGCTTGCTTTTTTTGCCGATGACAATTTACACAAGCAGGCAGTGATACCCTCTCTTTGTGTCTCTGGAGGGTACTAAATATGCACAAGGTGACCATAGGTCTCATTGTCACTGCATTATCTCCTTGAAGCAGCTTTGCAGTCCAGTGACACTACAACCTATGAATGAATCTTTGCCTAAAGGATAAAGATGCTTTCTGGTTGTGATTAACTGTTAACCCTTAAATGCATAGCAACTCCAACTCTTAGCGAACACTTGAATCAAAACTGATTCTGGACAAAAGGTGACTTGATTTTGTCCATCACGTCACCAGCACCCCACTCTCATGGGTATGTGTGCACGCTAAGAGTTAAATAAAACCTTTAAGTTGCCTTGAGCTCCTAAATAAGGGGAATCTATGAATGCTACTTCATAACTGTCTGATAAGTAAATGTATCTGATTTCTTTCTTATTTTACACAATTTATAGAAACTCTGCTGCTCTTTAGAGGAGTACAGCCTCTGGTTAGTTAAAAAGTATTCAAATCTTTTTTGTTTTTCTACAGTTCTAAAACTGAAATCTTAACACTACCACAGTTTGAAAAAGGAGGATATCTAGCAGTTAAACAGCCACACAATTTTTTTTGTTAATGGAAAACTAAACCAGAGGTAAAGCAGTGTGAATATTGGACCTCATTTATTAGGTGGTGCATTCATGATAGTGCAGTGTGTCTTCTTGGAAACTCATTATGTTTGGTTAAGTGAACAAATAATTAAAACTTGCAGGGTGACAAAGCCACTTCAGCCACATGGAGGTAACTTCACTGCTGCAGTTAGGGATTAAGTTTAAATCAAACTCAGGCAGTTAGCTCAGATAAATCACTGCTTTGTAGCATCTGAAGACTGAAGCTGAGCCGAGGCCAAAGGAGTTCAGATTCACCACAGACCAGGGTTTCCTGTTAAAATTCAAGCCGGAAGCTTTGTGTTGAAAAGCTTTTATTACAAGAGCTTTAAGCTACTGCTGTCACCACTACACACTGTGAGCACAGTGGGAGAAAGGCTGCATGAACGCTGGATCC
Source organism: Pterophyllum scalare (assembly GCA_024447675.2). Classification (NCBI taxonomy): domain Eukaryota; kingdom Metazoa; phylum Chordata; class Actinopteri; order Cichliformes; family Cichlidae; genus Pterophyllum; species Pterophyllum scalare. Next base: position 32,091 of record JAMQGT020012336.1, on the reverse strand, counting down.
ATCTTTAAAGCAATGACTTCTTTTTCATGTTTTTCTTTAAAGCATGAAGTGTGTATGTACACATTCCCAGCTTCATTGATGTTTTATGGCTCCAAACACACACGCCACAGATGCTCATCCCTATTTATTTTGAAGGATATTTGACAGTAAAGAGGTTATACAGTAACAGTCAAAAATTTGAACACTAGTGTCCAAACTTTTGACTGGTACTGTATGTCATCATAGGCAAGTGTGCAACAAGCCTCTTTTTAAATTACTTTAAATTACACAACAAAAAAAAAATCAAAAGAACCATATTAGTATCTGCATAATAAGTAAAGTTTAAATGCTGCATTTTTTTTGAATAATGCTTCCTCTGTGAGATGTTTAAAAGTCTGACAGTACAGACATTACTGCAATGCCATTTCTTTGACATACCTGTTAGACTTTCTACCAAGAGAAAGTTTCCCTTTGAGAAACTGGCTTCTACTGTTTCTTTTTTGATTAGAATAAAAAAATAATCAAAACATGCTCAATTAAAAACTCATAAACTCATGCTTCTGAGTCTCTGTTTTATCCTACTGAGCAATCTGCTGCCACACTCAGGTAGCTGACAGTGGGACTAGAGAGGCAATGGCTGTAACTTTATCAGGCAACAAATGAGACATGATTTAGATGTACATAACTAACTACATAAATACGTGGCTTAAATATTTTTTTTAATTAAAGAAAAATATAAACGGGTTACAGTAACCACATTAGGTGTTGCTGTTTAAAAACAAAACAATACACAAAAACAAGGCATGCATTTAATTCCCTCACTGCAACAATATTTCTCACTTTATAAGAGATTGTCTGATGTGACCTGTGTTCTATGTGGAAACAAAGTCAACATCTCTGTGTCTACAATTCACTTTTTGTTGCCATATTGTGAACAGTTTGACCCTGGAGATGATGTCAGAGTTTCAACCATGTTTGCTGGCTGGTGTTACAGCAGTTGTTCTTGTCTGGCAGAAGGACAGAAACATAGAAGATGCATTACAGCAGAAGCGGTTTTGAAATTCCATAAGTGCAGTTCATATTTTTTCAAATTATTTTAAATGAAGGTGCTGCCAAAAGACTGTGGGTAAAACTTCTGTTCGTGGAAAGTGAAGCCAGTGCTGAAGCACATTAAACCGGCACTCTTTCAAATTGCTAGCAGGTTTCACAAGAGGATTTGAGCAATCAGTGGGTGATGTCACAGTCTCTACAGCCATCTTGTATTTATAGTCTATAGGAGTGGTTCCCCAAGTCAAGAGTGCTGCAGCTCACTTAAAAACTAAAAAGTCCCATGGGGATTCATATGTAAAGTGTTAAGTGCTAATGCCAATATGTGACCCGCTTGCCACTGGGACAGAAACTTCAATACAAGAGAAGTAAATCTAGGTAAAGTGTTCGCTGCTAAGGTACTGCAGGTGGGCCGCATTTTATTGGATCGAAAAAAACACCTGGATTACAATGTTTCTGTAGTGTATGCTTTTTAGGTAATTTCTGCAAACCCGTTAGTGGATGGAAACGGCGATCTGGGACACGCTGAATACATGATATGTGGGTGTAACTCTTCTGATTTGTATGCAAAAAGAATTATTGATGTAACTGTTCACCATCACTCAATTAGCAAGTGAGCCCGGCATTTAGAGTTTATCATTAGCAAGCTAATTAGCATTAGCTAATTAGAGAGCAAAGACAAGCTTCTGCCAGGAAAATTTCACAGGCCTGACCATTGCTGTCTGTGCCATCTGCAAACCTCGCAATATGACAGCCTGGGTGTTTCGCTGAGCAGTCATAATAAGAAGACCCCAATTTTGAAAGAAAAGAGGGGGGGGAAAGCCTCACATGCATTCTGACAAGTTACAATAATTCTACAAGGGCATCCTCTGAAGAAAAATGAGAAGGAGAAGAAACACCATCCCCACTGAGACACAGACAGAGGTTCACTTGTGTTAATGGGAGTTCTCTGCCACATCTGGCACTGAATGCCTTGGTTCTGTGCAGGACCCAATTAGAAGGATGAGATGGATAAGTTAAGGTATTCTTAAGGGAGCTGTGTGTCAGTTAAAGCGTGACTCCTCTAAAAGGACGATGGTACAAACTGTATATATCAAAAAAGCTTCAAGTGTGGCTGAGAAGAAAACAGAATGTTTTCAGGTTCGTAATATTAATCTAAAATGTAATAGGAACCATTCTATTAAATGTAGAATAGAGAACTGTGGCTTGCATCATGTTCAAAGCATTTTAGAGAAAATTGTGTTGCTTTTTGTTGTTGTTGTTGTTGTTTTTAAAGATGGTCCTTTCAGCATAAAACATGCATGGATGAATCTCCAGGACAGAAAGCAAGTTAAAGTCTGAGTCATTAGACATCTGCTCTGCTGTAATTGGCTGGTATGTTCAGTGTCAGAAGCTTTATTTTTTCAAATTGTCAACGATTTATAAGAACCAAAAGTTCTTTTGCAAATGTGAACTATAATTTTAATTGGGAATACTTCTGTCAGGGAGAATCATAGATCACTTACTGAGCTCCATTAAGCTAGAAATGAAAATAATCTCAGCAAGTTTGAGTGGGGTGATGATGGGGTCACATGATAATGGCTTTAAATGTAATTACACAATTTTATTTCATTCTGTCTTCATTTTTACAGAATTCATTTGCTTTAGTGCCATCTCTGCACCCTTAGAAAGTTTTGAAGTCGCTCCTGGGTGTTGATGTGCATGTCTGCTCTCATTCATGGCAGGGCGTCTCCAATTCTTTTTATAACATGAAAACAATGCTGTCATTTTCTGTATTTCAGGGACTGGCACACAGTGACACAAAAAGGGGATAACTAATATTCAAATACAGAAAAGGAAAATTGAAAGAATACACTCTTCTCTGTGAAACTGCTGTACAAAATAGTCTGATGGTATGCGACATTGTGGGTATGAGGACTTGCTGTTCTCTGTATTAAAGGACAACAAGTGAAGAGAAGTGAATCATGTTCTAATTGTTAAATTGAAGGAATATGGCAAATTAGTCAAAAATAAAATCCATGACTTGTTTTGGGTACAGACTGTACTGATTAATTTGTTGACAGCCTTGAGTCTTTCTGGCACCTCTCTGTGGCGAAAAAATCCAATTTATCCGAATCTTGTGGTTCGTTCCTTCACCGTGCAGAAACAGATACATACATCTCCAGGATCTTACCCTTCCGAATCAGCTCCAAATACGGAGACTGACTTGAGTGTGCACCTTCTTCCTGCAATCCCGTCATAAGCAGCCTTACCAAGGCCCAGACAGCTGCCCAGACTTCCTGAATTGCAACAACAAGCCAGGTATCTCCAGGTTCAATTCGGAGAAATCCCAGTGTCCAAAAGCCAAATGTGTATGTACTCCATTGACACTACGGCCAGGCACGTCTTCCACACCACCCAGGAATCCATAACGTAGCCAGCTGGAATGTCAATAAGTGGGAATAGGGTTTTCCTTCCCCAATCTCCTCATGGTGAAAATTTGATTTAAAAAAAATGGTGTTGAGAGGCCAGCTGACCAGATCCAGAATTATAAATTGTAGTTCAGAAGTTGTGTGAAGAGAGGCTCTAAGCAGCAAGCAGCAAAGCAGGGTAAAAAGGAAGGGCTGGGGAGAGAAGAAAAGTGCGACCATCTCCGCTGAGAGCTGAAGGGGAAAAACAAAAAAACATGTTTCTAGGTTTCTAGGGCCAAGTACAATAACCTCAGTTTTATCTGAATTTAGAAGCATGAAATTAAATTTAATTACATTCATCCAGGCCTTTATGTCTTTAAGACATTCCTGCAGTTTAACTAATTGGTGTGTTTCATCTGGTTTCATGGATAGATAAAACTGAGTATCATCTGCATAGCAGTGAAAATGTATGCAATGCCTTCTAATATTGTCTAACAGAGGCATATATAGTGTAAATAGAGTTGCTTCTAGCACAGAACCCTGTGGAACCTCATAATTAACCTTGGTGTTTGAAGAAGACTCCCATTTACATGTACAAACTGCATTTTATTACACAGATGTGGGCACATTACCTTTAATACCCATGGCATGCTATAGTCTCTGTAATAAAATGTTATGGTCAGCAGTATCAAATGCTGTACTGTGCTCTAACAGCACAAGCACAGAGATGAGTCCACTATCAGAGGCTGTAAGAAGACCATATGTAACTTCACTAATGCTGTTTCTGTACTGTGATGAATTCTGAAACCTGACTGAAACTCTTCAAATAAATGATTCCTGTGCAGATGACAACTACTCTTTCAAGAATTTTAGAGATAAAAGGATGGACGGGGATTGGCCAATAAATTAGCTAAGACATCTTGCTCAAGCAATGGCTTTTTAAATAACAGTTTAATTACTAGAATCTTGAAGGCATGTGGCACATATCCCATTTATAGAGAGAGACTGATCATATTCAAGATCAAAGCATTAATTAAGGGTAAGACTTCTTTAAGCAGTCTTGTAGGAATGGGGTCTAATAGACACTGATGGACAGTTGATGGTTTGGAGGAAGTGACTATTGAAGTTCACTCAGAAAGATCAATCGGAGAGAAGAAGTCTAAATAAATACCACCAGTACTGAAAGCAGCTGTACATAATGATATATCTTGTAAGATGGTTATGAATATTTATTTTTCTAATGGTACAATTTTTATTTTTAAATTCATGAAGTCATTACAAGTTAAAGTTAAAGGAATACTCGGCTCTACAGTGCTCTGACTCTTTGTCAGCCTGGCTACAGTGCTGAAAAGACACCTGGGGTTGTTCTTATTTTCTACAATTAATGATGAATAGTAAGACATCCTAGTTTTATGGAGTGTTTTTTTTTTTTTTTAATTAGACCAACAAACCTTTTCCAGACTAAATGAAGATCACTGCTGTGCCACCAAATGTCACTACCTATCTCAATTCAAACTGTTTATTGTATATTGATTATATTTATTCAGTTATGTATATGCATATGGATGGGATGTATGTATATGTGTGTATATTTATATGTATTGGCACATGGCACTGAAGGGAATAATAGTGAGAGGAATTATGTCCTTAAACTTAGTTACAGTGCTTTCAGAAAAGATATATACCATAATGAAATTTATTCCCCACTACAGTGTAATCCATTACTGCAAATTTAAATGATCAGACAGGAGGGAATATTATTAAGTGTTCAGTTTCTATGCCATATGTCAGAACAAGATCCAGAGCAGAGTATGACTAAGGTGGTGGGTGGGCTCGTTTACATTTTGAGAGAAGCCAATTGAGTCTAATAATAGATTAAATGCAGTGTTGAGGCTGTCATTTTCAGCATCTGCATGAATGTTAAAATCACCCGCTATAATTATTTTATCTGAACAGAGCACTAAATCAGATAAAAAGTCTGAGAAATCAGACAGAAACTCTGAGTAAGGGCCACGTGGACGATAGATAACAAATAAAACAGGTTTTTGAGTTTTCCAGTTAGGGTGGACAAGACTAAGAGTCAGGCTTTCAATAGAATTAAAACTCTGTCTGAAGTTGGAGTGGAAGATTGCTGCTACTCCTCCTCCTTGGCCTGTACTTCGAAGATTCTGACATTTTGTGTGACTCGGGGGTGTTGATTCATTTAAACGAACATCTGTATCCTGCTGTAATCATGTTTCTGTAAGACAGAATAAATCAATCTGTTGCTCAATTATCATTACTAAGAGGATTACTACTTAGTAATTAGATTACTAAGAGAAGACTTAGAAGAGAGAGCCCTAATGTTTATTAATTCACATTTAGCTGTTTTACTCTTTAATGCAGTTTATGATACTATATTGTTCTTTGTAAATTTTTATGCTTAAATTGTTTTTTGCTGGTTTTCGGTTTGTTTTTTGGTGGTCTGGGAGGAGGCGCTGTCTCTATGGGGATGGAGGGTTTTTTGGGGGGTGGGGGGTGGGGGGTGACAGGAGGAGAGAAGCTGCAGAGATGCAACTCACGTAGTGTTTCAGGTATATTTCAGGTGTATTCAGGTTTTTACACAACATCTTTTTCAGGGAAAGCCAAACCACATCCTGCATGCATTACAACAGCATGCCTCTGTACCAAACTGGGTGCTAAACTGCTCTCCCTTGTTTGAAACCATCCAGCACTTAATGAAATAAAAATTAAAAATAAATAAATAAGTTCAGCAGCTAAAATCCTCTCTCAAGCAAGAATAGGGGAAAATATTTTGCTCTCAAAACTCCTGGTCTCCCTTGGACAACTGGTCTCAATTTCCAAATTCTTAGTGTTGTTAAAAGAAGACATGATTCAGGAAGTATTGCTGGTGTCAAATTTAATATTTTTTCTTCATGTAATAATGTTAAAAATATTTATAAATCTTTTTTTCTTCATTGATGTTTGAATGAAGAATGAAGTTTCTTCAAAAACATCCTGTTTTTATTTACGTATTCCATAACTTTTTTCCTCAAAACTGGGTTCTAATTTAAGATGCCTGCTTGTAATCTTGTGATCTCTTTACTAAATGTCATTATGTGATTACTAATTTATGAAATTTAGAGAGGAAGAAATTGTAAAATATCTTTGTTTGCCTCAAAAGTCTTCTAAGTTGTAGCGAGTTGGTTCCAAAATAGACTGTGCCTGACAGATAATTGTTATACCCATGTCTAAACCTAAATATAATGGCAAACTTAAAAGCAGAAACACTTTTCTCTCTCAGTTTCTATAAAGTTCAAGAAGCAAGCTACGATATCCAAACCTGGAGGGAGTCTCAACTTTAAAAACATGATCAGACAAGTGCCTGCTTTGATTTGGTTTAAGCAGAACTGCCATAGAACATTGTCTATGTTTAAGGCTTTGCTGCAGAAAGTGACAGGAACAATCACACAGAGGGTTGGTGACATACGTGCGATGACATGAATCTGTTATGGGGCGGATTCTGCCTGCAAAGCCAGAATACAGCTTGTGTTGTGAGGGCTGAAGTAGATGTAGAATCCTCTGGGTGGTTCTTCTGTTTTTCTGAACTTTTCAAACTTGTATTTTTCTTTCACAGATTCTCTTTCAGGGACACATGTTGAGATGCTACTGGCACTTGAAGAGCCTGAAATTTTCAATATATTTGTATTGTGAATGAAAGCCCCTTTAATGCTCTTCAATTGAATCCTCTTTTGGATGGTGTTAGTGCAGTCTTAAAAGGTGAAGGATTTGACATTTTATACGGCAGAATGACAGGAACGATAACTGTAAGGAAATAGCACAAATGCTATCTGACGGATACAAATGTAAAATGTCATGTTTGTTTAATATAAACTCCACTGAGTCCCCAGAATGCCTTTGGTTTGTTCATCTCTTTTAGCTTCACTGGCTTTTTCTTATTTCCATACTTGCAAACACAGACCAATAATCCTGAAAATAACATTAATAATACTGTCATTAAAAGACAAAACAAAACAAAAAACACATTTTACTTTTGGTAAAATTACTCAGTAGTATTGTTTAATAAGTTTTAGTGACACCCCCCCCCCCGAGATACCTACCGCGTTCATCTCTTCTGCTTTTTAATACTACTGACTAAACAAATGAGCTGTTTACCAGAAAAATCTATTTTAGAATCTTAGAAAGCAATGTCCTCAGTTCTCAGTCAAATTCTCTCTCCAAGCTTACCATACTTACACTCTATGACCACTGACTACCGTCTTGACAACATACACAAATTAATTTAATATTTGAAGTGTCTGTGGAATTTGACATTCTGATTTTTAAAGTTGAAATTATATCATCAGCACATTCCATCACGCACTGACGCTAAGCCAGGTACCCCCTTACTTCCATTTTCCAACAGCAGACAGACCTCATTAGCATCAATCTCCAGTGTGAGGAAGCACAAAACCTACAAACCACAAGTGGGTGAAGAGGTGACAGATGGCACATAAACTCCAATAAAAAATAAAAAAAGAATAAAATAAAATCATATCTGTGATGTTTTCCATTTTACTTTTGTTTTAGGCTTTTCTGTCACTGTTTGCTTAGATTTATGCACTAAAACTATTACGTTAACTGGTTAGCTTGCGCTAACATTTGCTTGTTTAGCATTGTTTTGCGTCTCTGCCAGTGATGTCATTAGCGGAGCACTTTCACCTACAGACTCATCACATCTATTGTTTCTACAGACTTTTGGTTTATACTTACAGAGAAGTGAAGAATTCATGCTTTACTAGCTTTCTTTGAGTCATTTAAAATATTTTGAGTTGAACTCAGAAAAGAAAAAAAAGATCTTTGCTCACTTTTAAAGAGCAACACTGACTTGATGCCTGTACTTTCAGATGATTGAAAACCATGTAAAAACAGAGGACAAGATGAGCACGACTGAGGAAGGTTAAGGGTGAGCGAGAAGAGGAAAAACAATAGTTGTGATTTGCTTTTGCTTGCTGTAAATTGGCATGTCTAGGTTTTTCTGTAGCATGGCAAATGCTTATGAGTCGACCTATTTCATCTTTTGGTATTTATAAAGAGCTACTTGGCATTCACAAAGGGAGAAGCATCTGTGTAAAAAATGTTATACCAGAACTATCTGAAAGGAAAGATCAGCTGTCAGATGAATGAGGAGGAGAAAAAAAAAAACCTTTCGCAACACCCAAAGTGGATGTGAACTTTGAGAGCAGCAGCTCCTCCTCAGCTGAAGGGAAAACAGAGTCTCTTCTTCTAGTGTGATGACACATTGTCATCCTTCTGTCATTTCTGAGGCGAGATTGACGCCGTCAGTTTGTCAACTGGAATTTAGGATGACTCTGCTTGGTTTGACACTGATGCTTTGGTTCAAAAAAGCATGGGATGATGCAGAGGTGATCACAGGTTGCACAGCTGCACAACTACCATCCAGAGCTGAACCACTCGCTTAATCAGTCACATGGTTTTACAGACTGTCCTAATGTAAATGCTCAATTTTACACTGTAGTGATTGTTTTTAATCAAGGGGCCAAAAGAATGTGAATAATAAAGTAAGGCTTTATTAGTCACTAATTCAGCACATCTGTGTCATAGTGACTGTCTGATTTAGGGGAACATCCAGGAGTACTGATGCTGAGGTTCACCTGCATTTTTCTTGTTATGATGAATATGGAAAAGGACTCTTTCTGTCATTTGTGACTGGTGTGTCAAACAATGTTTAGTTACTTGACAATCATACTGGTTATCTGCAGATATTGTAGAATAAAATATTTAATGAAAGCCTGTCACAGGCCCCACGTTCTGCTTACTGCCTTTCTACCTTAAGGGTGTGCTGCCTCCTGCATTGCCCCGTGTGGTTGATATTGGCTATAAATTATGTAATGAAGATTTGTCTAATATAAATGTAATAGGAAAACTAAGCTGCAGGGGCTGATGGTCCTTGTGTGGGACAAACAAGTACATTTCAGGTAAACAATGCAATACACCGGGCTCCTGACATCTCTTTGTAGCAAAGTAGTTACTGAAAAAAGTCTAACACACAGAGATGGCAAAAATAGTGTGGAAGTTGTCTTCAGAACAAACACAAAAAAAAATCAAATCAACTGAACAACAAATATTTTAGGTTGAAAATGCAGAGATGAAGACGATGAATGGCCCTCCCAAAAAAAGTGTTTTTAATGTGCAGGAGAACACAGTGACATTGATTATTCAGAGTTTTTTTTCCCCTCTCTGTGGGGAAGAATGAGATGGAGAGGAGGATAAAACAAGACACTGACAGAAAAATGAACTGTTGATCTCTATAATCCAAAGGATTGAGTGACAATTGTAAATGTCAGTGCTTTCTAGGAGGGACGAACTAACAAATAAAGATGGTGGAAATCAATCTGATTATACGTGAGCAGCGCTTTTAGACTATTGCAAGGAAGAAACAAAGAAAGAGGATAAAAATGCTTCAGGACACATTCAAGGACAGTCAGACATGCAGCCTTTAGAGAAGAAGTCTGTCACCAGATCTTACTTCTGATGACGTGTTGTGGGAACGGTCAGATGTCATGTCAAGGAAGCATTGAAATGAATATGAATAAAAATGGAGTCTGAACTTCATATCAACGCTGGCACGGCTGATTCAGCACCTCTGACAGAGAGTTAATCATGAAACTGACAAGAGTGTGACTGTGAAAAAGAAAATCTACAAACCTGGGACTAGTTAAATGTCACATCAGTTTCTTTATCCTAGAATGAAATAATTCTATCCTAATGGGAGTGTTTCTTCTAGAATGACAGTGCCCCATTCAGAGACTGATTGAATGATTTGATGTGTATGAAAATTATATGACTCATAATTTATCATGGCTGCCATGGTCACCAGATCTCAACCATTTGAACAGTTATGGGGTGAAATATGTTTTGGCAGAATGCTGCTCGAGTCTACTCCTCTGAAGGGATGAAGGATCAGTGCCAAGAAGTACTAAAGGCATTTGTCACGCACTACTGACTTTTCATTTCATTTACAGCCATAAAGCATGTAGAAATTAAGCACACGAAAGGACCTCTGTTTATTTAGCATGACTTAATGCACTGTTTTTCCTCACTGGACACGCACAAAGATCATCTTCCTTCAAGCAGTAGATTAGAAAATAAAATAAAATCTTAAAAAATAAATACAGGAAACAGAGAGAAAGGAATGGGAGTGTAATTGTTGTTCCTGCTATGTTACATCACCCATGCATTCCTATTTATAGGCTGACATTTTACCATCTAAAGAACAAGTCCAAACAACGCAGTGATGGATAGATTTTGTGTGTGTGTGTGTGTGTGTGTAAATTGCCAAAGAGCAGAGTGATGGATAGTGGGTGTTTGTGCATTTCACAGTTCAACACGCCTTCATTGCGAACCGTGTGTCTGTGTGTGCGTGTGTGTTTGTGAGTGTGGATAAAGGTCAGTGAGGTGTAGCTCTTGTTGTTGATCCACTCTATTTAGCTGCACATTAAGCCACCATGCAGGAGTCAACCTGGAATACATTGTCCTAAAGGACCATGGCACTACATCCATTTTCATATGCACACAATGTGAATCAAGCTGACTCTCCACATCTGAACATTTAACCTTTATAAACAACTGTTGTGTGTGTGTGTGTGGCAACACATATTCAAAGTCACTGTGTGTGCATGAAGCTGCTGATCTTTTTTGAGAATGGATCAGTATAGCTCACTGTGCTTTTAATAGATTATTCAGTCGAGCCAGTGGTTTTGTTTAGGGGAGCACAGTGGTTAGCAACGTCACCTCAGAGCAAGAGGGTCCTGGGTTCAACTCAACTGGGAAGCTGAAGTTTGCGTGTTAAGTTTGCATGCTCTCCTGTGTTCTCCTGGGCCCGAATGAATTCACTCCTGCAGTCCAAAGAAAGGCATGTTTGATTAACTGGTGATTCTAAATTGGCCATGGGTGTGACTGCCTCCTTGTGTTAGCTCTGTGATGGACTGATGACCAAGGTGACTGCACCTCTCATCCTATGACAGCAGGGATAGGCTCTGACACCCCGTGACCCTGAACTGGATAACTGGTCAAGAAAAGAGATGAATGGAGATTCTCATTCTTCTTATTTATATTTGTCTTTAATGATGTTTCTATCCAGCAGTCAGATTGGTAGAAGAAACCTTAGAACCCATTTTAGCAGACAATGTGATGAGATTAAAGTGGCCGCTACATCTCACTTATATATAACATCACCGTACATTGTACCTACCTTTCAAATTTCCATTTTTTTCAGCTTAATCATCAAAGTGCTAATTCATAATGACCCTAGAATATTAGAGCGAGAACCCCAACAATCAGATGATTCCCTATGCACAGCACTTGATGATGTTGAGGAGGAAGAACTCCCTTTTAACATGAAGAGACCTCCAACAGAACTAAGTTTAAAGCCTTATCTTAAAAGTAGAGAGGGTTTCTGTCATCCCAAACAAGTCTGTCCACTCAAAAAGAATGTGCACGTGAAGTTCTGAATTTACTTTTGCTCATGGAAATTCTAAAAAAAAAAGCAAGCATGCACTTAATGAATAGGTGAATACTGAGAAAAAGAATAATCAGATCAGAATCCAGGATTTTTGTGGCCTCCTGCAGTTTTTTTTTTGCAAAGATTCACTGTCTTCTCAAACCTGGAAGAAGAGGTATGTACACCAGCCCCATATACTCCAACCTCCTTGCATCCCCCTTACACTGAAAGCCATCTGAGAACAGATCAATGTGGCACACTGTGCTTCTAAAGGACAATTTAAGTGAGAGATTTTGATTTTGGGAAAGTTAACTAGGGAGCACTAGAGATGTGGAGAACACAGAAACAAACACTGCCACGATGGCAACAAGACTGACAAGAGACAAGGGGAAGACTGAGACAATAAATACACAGAGGGATGACAAGTTTCTTGGAACTCATGTGAGCCAGCTTGCATTTGACGAGGGATGCAATTCAACATACAGTGGTGTGAAAAAGTGTTTGCCCCCTTCCTCATTTCCTGTTTTTTTGCATGTTTGTCACACTTAAGTGTTTCGGAACATCAAACCAATTTAAACAATAGTCAAGGACAACACAAGTAAACACAAAATGCAATTTGTAAATGAAGTTGTTTATTATTAAAGGTGAAAAAAAAAGTCCAAACCATCATGGCCCTGTGTGAAAAAGTGATTGCCCCCTAAACCTAATGACACTGGTTGGGCCACCCTTAGCAGCAACAACTGCAACCAAGCATTTGCAATAACTTGCAATGAGGCTTTTACAGCGTTCTGGAGGAATTTTGGCCCACTCATCTTTGCAGAATTGTCCTAATTCAGTTACATTAGAGGGTTTTCGAGCATGAACGGCCTTTTTAAGGTCATACCACAACATCTCAATAGGATTCAGGTCAGGACTTTGGCTAGGCCACTCCAAAGTCTTCATTTTGTTTTTCTTCAGCCATTCAGTGGTGGACTTGCTGGTGGGTTTAGGATCATTGTCCTGCTGCAGAACCCAAGTTCGTTTCAGCTCGAGTACACGAACAGATGGTCGGACATTCTCCTTCAGGATCTCTTGGTAGACAGCAGAATTCATAGTTCCATTTATCACAGCAAGTCTTCCAGGTCCTGACGCAGCAAAACAGCCCCAGACCATCACACTACCACCACCATATTTTACTGTTGGTATAATGTTCTTTTTCTGAAATGCAGTGTTCCTTTTACGCCAGATGTAATGGGACACACACCTTCCAAAGAGTTCCACTTTTGTCTCATCGGTCCACAGAATGTTTTCCCAAAAGTCTTGGGGATCATCAAGATGTGTTTTGAAAAAAATTGAGATGAGCTTTAATGTTCTTTTTGCTCAGCAGTGGTTTTCTCCTTGGAACTCTGCCATGCAGGCCATTTTTGCCCAGTCTTTTTCTGATGGTGGAGGCATGAACGCTGACCTTAACTGAGGCAAGTGAGGCCTGCAGTTCTTTGGACGTTGTTGTGGGGTCTTTTGTGACCTCTTGGATGAGTCGTCGCTGCGCTCTTGGGGTAATTTTGGGCGGCCGGCCACTCCTGGGAAGGTTCACCACTGTTCCATGTCTTCGCCATTTGTGGATAACAGCTCTCACTGTGGTTCGCTGGATTCCCAAAGCTTTGGAAATGGCTTTATAACCCTTTCCAGACTGATATATCTCAATTACTTTCTTTCTCAATTGTTCCTGAATTTCTTTGGATCTCGGCATGATGTGTAGCTTTTAAGGATCTTCTGGTGGACCTTACTGTGTCAGGCAGCTCCTATTTAAGTGATGTCTTGATTGAGAACAGGTGTGGCAATAATCAGGCCTGGGTGTGGCTAGAGAAATTGAACTCAGGTGTGAAAAACCACAGTTATAGTATGTTTTAACAAGGGGGGCAATCACTTTTTCACACAGGGCCATGATGGTTTGGATTTTTTTTCACCTTTAATAATAAACACCTTCATTTACAAATTGCATTTTGTGTTTACTTGTGTTGTCCTTGACTATTGTTTAAATTGGTTTGATGTTCCGAAACACTTAAGTGTGACAAACATGCACAAAAACAGGAAATGAGGAAGGGGGCAAACACTTTTTTCACACCACTGTATGCAAATAACCAGTGAATGTTCAAGAGTAGCACACATAACACTCTGAGTGCTACTTGAGATTTAGAAATTCCAGCCTACTTGCCAAGAACATTATGACCAGAGTAATAAAAGAGAAACTTCAGAGCTTGAGTGCTTAAAATGGTGTAAATATAATACAGCCTGGGAACTTACTGTGGAGAACTATTATTTACAGTGGGTACGGAAAGTATTCAGACCCTTTGCTGTGACACTCATATTTAACTCCCATGCTGTCCATTTCTTCTGATCCTCCTTGAGATGGTTCTACTCCTTCATTAGAATCCAGCTGTGTTTAATTAAAGTGATTGGACTTGATTAGGAAAGGCACACACCTGTCTATATGAGACCTCACAGCTCACAGTGCATGTCAGAGCAAATGAGAATCACGAGGTCGAAGGAACTGCCCAAGGAGCTCAGAGACAGAATTGTGGGCACAGATCTGGCCAAGGTTACAAAAGAATTTCTGCAGCACTCAAGGTTCCTAAGAGCACAGTGGCCTCCATAATCCTTAAATGGAAGAAGTCTGGGACGACCAGAACTCTTCCTAGACCTGGCCGTCCAGCCAAACTGAGCAATGGTGGGAGAAGAGCCTTGGTAGAGGTAGAGGTAAAGAAGAACCCAAAGATCACTGTGGCTGAGCTCCAGAGATGCAGTAGGGAGATGGGAGAAAGCTCCACAAAGTCAACTATCACTGCAGCCCTCCACCAGTCGGGGCTTTATGGCAGAGTGGCCTGACGGAAGCCTCTCCTCAGTGCAAGACATATGAAATGCCGCTTAGAGTTTGCCAAAAAACACATGAAGGACTCCCAGACTATGAGAAATAAGATTCTCTGGTCTGATGAGACCAAGATTGAACTTTTTGGTGTTAATTCTAAGCGGTATGTGTGGAGAAAACCAGGCACCGCTCATCACCTGCCCAATACAATCCCAACAGTGAAACATGGTGGTGGCAGCATCATGCTATGGGGGTGTTTTTCAGCTGCAGGGACAGGACGACTGGTTGCAATTGAAGGAAAGATGAATGCGGCCAAGTACAGAGATATCCTGGAAGAAAACCTCTTCCAGAGTGCTCAGGACCTCAGACTGGGCCAAAGGTTCACCTTCCAACAAGACAATGACCCTCAGCACACAGCTAAAATAACAAAGGAGTGGCTTCAGAACAACTCTGTGACCATTCTTGACTGGCCCAGCCAGAGCCCTGACCTAAACCCAACTGAGCATCTCTGGAGAGACCTGAAAATGGCTGTCCACCAACATCCACCATCCAACCTGACGGAACTGGAGAGGATCTGCAAGGAAGAATGGCAGAGGATCCCCAAATCCAGGTGTGGAAAACTTTTTGCATCATTCCCAAGAAGACTCATGGCTGTACTAGCTCAAAAGGGTGCTTCTACTCAACACTGAGCAAAGGGTCTGAATACTTATGACCATGTGATATTTCAGTTTTTCTTTTTTAATAAATTTGCAAAAATTTCTACATTTCTGTTTTTTCTGTCAAGATGGGGTGCTGAGTGTACATTAATGAGAAATAAAATGAACTTTTTTGATTTAAGCAAATGGCTGCAATGAAACAAAGAGTGAAAAATTTAAAGGGGTCTGAATACTTTCCGTACCCACTGTATTTAAAAAGTTCTCCCAGGTTTTTAGTGGAAATTAATGAGGTTTTCTTAAATCCAAGAGCCTCCATGGCTGATCACCAAGGTTATGTGAAATAAGCTCTGAAAGTGTACTAGAAGACATGAATGCAACATTACGGATGATCCCTACTGCAACCATCACTGAAACCAAGCAGCTGACCTATACCACAGCAGGAGTGATCCTTGAGATGCTTGGTTGTAAGATGAATAACAGCCACAAGTTGCAGTTAGCCTCCATGGAGAAGGAGATTGGAGCCAAAGATCTAAGACAGCACAGAGGGAAATTAGTCAACTATCAGAGCTGCAGGAAGGTGTGATGAAGACTTGGTACCCAATCTCAGAGAGCTGTGATGAAGACAGGGGTGCCTAAGAAGTACAACAAGCTGTCTTAATACCTGAGGCCTTAGAAACTGCCAAGCTTACTGCTTGAAACAAGGAGAAACCAGACATTGTCAATTAAACTGTCCAAGGTGTACTCTCAATGCCAGGGGAACAATATGAGAACACTGCACAGGGGACCACTGTTGCCTTCAACTTCCACATCCTCTCTAGCACTTCTCTTAGTCCTTGGTATTTCTTGAGCTCTTGTATTCTTTCTTCTACATGTATCACTTGGTATTGCTACATCTATCACTACGGCTTTCTTCCTGTGCTTGTCCACCACTACTATGTCCAGTTGGTTAGCCATCACCGGTTTGTCCGTCTGTATCTGGAAGTCCCACAGGATCCTTCCTTGCACTTTGAGAATTGCTGTTGCCAGCCTTGATGGGGCTGTCCTCAAATTGTACCCCTGCCACTGAGAGTACACCTTGAATGGTTCGGTGTAGAACATATGTTTATTCTCCTGACTTTTATGATTCTGTTATACCTCTTCAAGTAGTTAACCAAGGCTGTGAGTATTTGCTTGGAACTTTCTAAGGCCTCAGGTACTGACAGCTTGTTATACTTCTTTTCTTCAGCTCTGATTCTTGGCTAACTTCCCTCTGTGCTGCCTTGATCTTGGCCTCTAGTCTCCTCCTCCATGGCAGGTACTGCTTTGTTTGTGTGTTCACCTGATATCCAAGTATCTCAATTATCACTTTTGCTGTTGTATAGATCATCTGGTTGGTTTCATTGATGGTTGCAGTTGTGATTGTTTGTAATGCTGCTTTCACATCTTCTAGTAGACTTTCTGAGGATACAGGTTACACAATTTAAAAGTGTTTAAAAAAGTGGGCATTGATCCACTGCCGATTACAGCATGCCACATTACCCAAGACAAAAGGCTTAACATTTTAGTGAAATACTCCAGTTCGTCTTTTTCAAGAGGCATTCTTGCGCTGAGTACTATTTGTGGATGGTTTTAATTTATGCATGTTGGAGGAGGTTGGAACATGTCTTTCTGCCAAATGAATATTTATAACAGCAGTGCACTCATTAAAATATATAATGATACCTAAAACATCTGAGTCTAATTATGTTAATGCACAGAAAGAAAGCAAGAAAACATCTTACTTTTGCTCCATTATTTTGTACAACTGGACATAGAAATAGAATCACTTATTGGCACAGCAGAAACAACACAAAATTGGCAAACTGAAACTGGCAAAAGCTTGTATAGACAAGGTGACAGCTCAGTGAGTGTTAGAAAAATGCAGTCACTACAAAGCAGGACAAGCCCCTTTTTGAGAATCTGATCTAATTAAAAATTTGTATTTTTCACTACACTAGAGTTTAACATTTGAACATTTTGACACTTTTTAAAGATGTAAGAATAAGCTGCAGTTTTTAATAAGACAAACCTTTGAACTAAAAATAATAATGGTAAGACATGACTTTCAGTTACAACAAACTGTGTCAAAATGACTAAAACTTGAGGTTTGAATATGGAGATTAAAACCATAATGTGATAGCATACCATTAAAATTGTCTCAGTACATGACAGAGGCCTGTTCTAAAAGTGACCCTGTCATTTACATGCTTACATAACCCTCTATTTTATCTAATTTGGGTCTAGCTGTTGATCTGCAATAATGTGATGTGTACTAATTTTATGATAGCAACCATTTTCTTCGGAGTGGCACTTCTTGTGCAGGTCAAGTGTCTTTGGAAGTTTTTATATATCCCTGCTTGTTGTACTCAGTCACAAAATGCATTCAGATTGAAGAGTGCCATACAGCAGCACTGCAGCTGTGACTCATTCAGGACAAGTGCCAGGCGAGTTAAACACTCATATCAAACTGAATATTTAATCAACCTGTCGACTCACTGAAGGGACCATTTGCAAATCCCCATTCTTTCCCTGCTCTAATATCAACCCCTGGACCCCTTTCATCATCCTCTGATGGGATTTTGAAGCATTTTGAAACTTCTGTTCCCTCTTCTTACTTGAAGTAACTGAAACAACATCAAAAGATGGCTTGTTTCTGATGAGTCTTTCCTTTTTCAGTTTCTGCTGTGTTTTAATCCTCTTGAAACATAATGTTGCAGTTTATATTCTGCTGACATAAATCAAGACAGCTTAAAGAAGGCAGTGTACTGTATGAATGTCACACAGTGTTTTTGGTTTCAGCTAATTGTAATTAAAAAATATAAGAATAAATGTTTCATATAAGATTGTACATTTTCAAAAAATACTTTTATATATAATACAGCAGTGCATTAGTGCCTGGTTTTTACTGTTTGATGTTTGGATTGAGGTTTGATAACATTTGATTTATTCTGGTCATACCTTTTGGTCAGGGTCCAACACTACTGATGGACACACAGTTCTCCCTTCAAAAACCTCAGCACCAGTGGTAAATGGACACCAAAAATGATACTTTGCACAAAGAGAACTCAATCTTATTAGAAACTCACTTGGAATGAGACCTAAAAGAGTGTACTAAGAATTAGATTTGACATTACTTAAGTTTATTTATATAACCCCGGTTCTCTGAGTAGCATTAGTGAGTGTCTGGGGAATGCCTCCTGCATGACCTCATCAGGAGTTTAAATATCATTATACCAGCCCTTACAGGCTGGCTCAGTGACACCCATGTCAGGGAGGGGCTAGGGCCTCCCTATATAATAGGCTGACATAGCGTCAGATGTCATTCAAAAGAAGCCTACCTCTTCCTCGCTTCCATCGCAAGGAGGGTGGTCGGATGAGACACTCATGCTACTCAGAGAACTGGGGTTATATATAGTACATAACCTTAAGTTCTCTTTCATAGCATTCCTTTTGTGTCTCACTATGGGAGAAATACTGACTCTTGGATTGCCAGACATGCCTGTTAAGAAGACAACTGTCCCCAGTGGCACTTCACGGGGCCACAGCACCCACCTAGGAAGAACCTGCTCTCAGGATTGAATGCACCAGGCTAGGCGCTGTAACATCTAGCTTGTAAAACCTAGCAAATGTGTGAGGTGAAGCCCAGCACCCAGCTGCACACAGCTCCTGAAGGGAAACCCCCTTAAAGAGAGCGCATGAGGTTGCCTGACCCCTGGTGGAGTGTGCCCACAACCCAGCAGGAGCCTGAAGAACCCTGCTAGCATAGGCCAGGGCAATTGCTCCTACTATCTAATGGGAAAGGCACTCTTTAGACACTGGCTTTCACACAAATATTTGGTCACTCTGCCTAAAGTCCTGGGTTCTGTTCATATAAATCTGCAAAGCATGGACTGAACACAGGATATGCGGTAGCCCTTGCTCCTCAGAGGTGATCCCACGATCGAGCAAGTGGCCTAGATGTAGGCAATTTACGGTGTGCACCCTTCATGAAACAACATAACAGGGGATGCTGGCCTGCAGTCTTCCCCTCAAAACCGTTATGGCAGGTTGAAATCGCCACCAAATGCACTTTTTAATGGAGAAGGCTTTACCCTTGTCAAACAGGGCCTGAAGAAATGACAGAATCACTGCCACAGAGCACTGAAAAGGGGTGGCTTGTGATTCTAAGCACCAGTTTTCAAATACACGCCACTTATGCTCATACAGAGTCCTAGCAGATCAGGGGTATCAAACTCAATCATAGGACGGGCCAGAATTGAAGACACAGTCTGAGTCGTGGGCCCAACAGAATTAAAAATAATAATTTTAATCAGCAATATGAATTTGAATGGCCAGAACACAGTCTGATTTTTTTTTTTTTTTGGACAATCACACACGTAATCACGTGGTCCCATCCCTGAACCTGCAGGGATGGATTAACATGCTTCATTGTGTAGCAGAGAAAAGCTGACTCACACAGCCACCTTTCATCACTGAGCCCTGCTGAGTCTTTTCCTTTACTTTCCATGAAGTTGACAGGTTTCCTCAGGTAGCTCATTGCACCTTTGTTTTAAGGCATGTCACCAAATTCAGAAGCTATTTCCTCTGAAATTGCTGGTGATTTAAAACTTTGTCTCTTATAAAGTTCACTCTTTGTGTTACGGTGCTCATGACACGTTCTGTCTTCAGGATTTTGCTGCGCTGTGTTTCCTGCAGTATGACGCAGTGATGCATCGTCAGCTTATCTGTGCATGTCTTCCTCTGCATCTTCTACCGTATCTGTCCCACCAATCCCTCTTTTCCCTGCACAAGAGACAGATGGTTTACCACCGATGTCAGTGACCAGGTCCTTTGCCTTGCCTGTTTTGAAAAATCCCCGTTTTCCACTTTTTGTTTGGCCATTTTTGGGGGCCAGGCTAGCTTGAATGTTGCTGTAAAAATTGCTGACCGATGTTTTTATCCGCTGATCACTGATCAATGTGTGTCACTGGCAACAAGGAAAATGAGTTAGTGCACAGGTCTTGGCCTGCGCAGCGGCTGTATCAGTGCATTACGGGTTAAGTGGTGAAAGCGAAATTTGCCCAAGGGCCATTAATAACACCTAAATTAAATCATCTCGTGGGCCGTATACAATTAGATCGCGGGCCTGATGTGGCCCGCGGGCCTTGAGTCTGACACGTGTAGTATACGATGCTCTAGCACACTGAATAGTGTCAATAACACCCGGCTCCCTCATAGTGAGTGTTCAGGTTAAACCACTCATGGGCCAAGCCCACAGAGCTAGCCTTTCTGGGTGGAGGTGGAATATTTGGCTACTTGTGGGCCAGTACATCCACCCCCTGTGGTGCCCTCTGATCATGCAGGGAGAAAAACAGGGGGCACTGAGCATTCTCTGCTGATGCATAAACATCCATGGTCACCTTAGTGAACCACAGCCAGATGAGCTTCCCCACCTCAGGGAGAAGTCTCCAGTCTGCATAGAGTGAATCACCCCTGGATAAAAGATCCACCCCAAAGTTCAAAATTCCTGACACATGAGTTGCTCTCAGTGACAGCAGGTGAATGCTGCTCCAGACTATCAGTCTGTGTGCCAGTGTGTGTAACCTGTGGGACCTCAGGTCACTTTGTCTTTTGATGTAGGCCACCACCGTGGAGTGGTCTGTCCTTACTAAAACATGATGGCTTCTGTGCCAAGGGAGGAAATGTTTTAGAGACAGATGAACTGCCAGCAGTTCTAGACAGTTTATGTGGGTAGCGCACATGTGAGGGCCCCATCTCCCATTCAGTGCTCTTCCTTCGTGAGTGGCACCCCAGCCTACAAGTGAGGCATCTGTGGAGACCACCATCCTGACTAAAATGGTCCCCATGGTAACACCATGGGACAGGAAGCCTGGCTTCTTCCTCTGGTGAAGTGCAAGTGAACAGTCTGCAGAGACCCTCACACGACGGTGAGTGTTGCAGTGGGGGACTGGTCCCTGTGAGCCCACCCAGTGCTGAAAACTTCTCATGTGCAGGCGTCCCAGTGGTATCACCACTACAGCGGAAGCCATCAGGCTCAGCAGCCTTTGACACTGTTTGAGGGTAACAGTGTTGCCTCTGCAAGACAGTGCAAGGGATGACTGTATGGTCACTATTCTCTCTGAGGACAGAAACGTTCTCACCAAAAGGGAGTCTAGACTGAGCCTTATAAATGTTATGCGTTGAGTTCGTCTCAACATGCTTTTTTTTACATTTATCTGGAATCCCAAATTTTCCACATTGTGTATAAGAGCATCTGTGTGACAAGCCACCTCCTGGCAGGTGGGGACTGCCACCAGTCAGTCATCAATGGATGTGGCTACTCAAATGCTCTTTTCCCTGGGTGGAGTCACTGCAGCCTTGGTGCATTTTAAAAACACCCTTGGGCTCAGTGACAGGCCGAATGGCAAAACCACAAACTCATATGCTATCCCTTGGAAAGCAAATCTTAGATACTTGTGGAATGTGGAAATGGGCATCCCTCAGGTCAGTTGATGTGAACCAGTTGCCTGCTCTTGCAAACCGTAGCAGCAAGGCGTGTGTCAACATCTGTTACTTGTATTTTCTTAAGTGCTGGTTTAGGGTGCGAAGATTCAGAATGGCTCTCATGTCCCTCCCCCCTTCTTTGGGACAAGAAAGTACCTTGAATAGAAACCACTGTGGGTTTCCTCAGGGGGGACAACTCTTATTGCCCTTTTGTTTTTCAATTTGGAAAATTCATCCAAGAGAAAAGATTCGCCCTGGGCATGAGAGTAAATAATTTCTTTGAATAGTGGTGGAGCGACATTGAATTGAAGCCTATATCCCTTTTCTGTTGTCTTCAACACCCATGCTGAATGAGTGCATTTGGCCCAGCTCTCTATGCGGAGAGAGACAGAGGGCGCATGGGCCACTGTGTCAAAAATGGCATGTTCGGGCCCTCTGAAGGCTGGGGCGTGTAACTTACGCCATCCTAGTGACCTGTTACCTCCCTCACCTTCGGTGGAGGTGCCGGGACCGTCTGAATTGTCACGGCCATGGGAATGCAAATCTCCACGGGCTGTGTTATGGCAGACATTACTGATCTGTTTTTCAGCATGTTTATTTTTATTATTTTTATTATTTTTTCCAAGTGTTTTACAACACCTGACAGCCCCCTTGGCAAACTCCCTGGATGCATGTGTCGGGACTTTTTAAATACAGAATGCATGAGGGAAGTGTTTATGAACCAACATTGTAAACTTTGACTCTGTTTCTCCTCGGTGGGTCCAGTGAGAGGAACCCCAAACTGAGTACTGTACTCTGTGTGGAACATGTCCCATTGAACTTTCTCTGGAATGGAGCTGTGTGGGAGCAGAGTGGCCCAAGCAGACGAGCTGTGCTCACTCTCCAGTAGAGGAGCGGTTGTCAGGCCGGCTGCTTCTTTTTCCTCCCGGTCGCGGCAGTGGGGAGAGGAGGAGAGGCTTGAGGTCTGGCCTGGAGAGACTGCTTCCTAGCCCATGGATTCTTGGCAGTCCCTGCAGCTTGTGGGGCTGCCTGTGCCTTAGGTAACTTGGGGATTTTGAAGGCAGGGGATGGGTGAGATGCTGCCTAGATGTATTACTAGTGTGGTGCTGCTGGGGTGGTGTGCTGGGCCCTCCTTGGCAGGCAGAGTTTCAAAGCCTCATCAGCTCTCTTTTTCTCCTCGCATCTCTTCTGTATGGAGGTTAACAGCTGCACCGAAGAGACCTTAAGGGACAACAGGGGTGTTGAGGAGTTCCTCTTCTTCCTTAGTTATCTGGCTGGTGAGCCCAAGCCAGTGTGGCTGCTCCTGGAGAACCATGAGACCCAGTAACCTGTATTGCTACTTTGTGGAGGCGGAGGACGTGGCCAGTTATAACGCATATTTCCTCCCACACAGTGGTATCTGGTTTAGATATCATGTCCTCGTCTAGCTCAGCTTGGTATGCCGTTAGGATAGAAGAGGTATTGAGGGCTCTCACTGACAGAGCCACTGCCTTGTAGCACTTATCCGTGAGGCTGGACTGGAAGCGGTCTGCTTTGGAGGGGAGGAACAGGACAGAGAGGTCTTCGGGTGAAGATGGCTCGCTACCAATGGCTCCACTTGTGGCATCTGGCAGAGGCCGAGGGATTCCATCCCCTCACAATCCAAAAGGGAGCTTCCCAGGATGGGGTGCTTCTCGCTGTATGGTTTTGCTTTCCATGTCACCGTTATCTCATTGACAGGCAACATCTGCTTCCTCATCTTTTTTTGCCTTAGGCAATTTCTTGCCATTAAAACAAGATTTTACAATCTAAGTTTTCACGGCGGAACACGGGATGTTGAGCCTAGTGGCTAAACGCTTGCACATGTCCTGCATGTCGAGATGCAGGGGAGATGACAGTGCAGGTTTATCAACCTTGCCAGTAGCTGGGGGCTTTGCAGCCCAGCTAATGGTAGCAACAGAGTTGGAGTCTTCCTCTTCTTCCTCGTTAGACAACAGGAGCTCCATGTCAGCTGACTCGTCTCCACCCTCGTTAGCATCTACTCCAAGGATGATCCCAGTAGCAAAGAAGCCCTCACATCCTCGGTCAGCTTCAAGCAATGGAAAAGCAGTGGTGATGGGCTGAGGGTCTGCCTCTGCCCAGCTGGGGCAAGGCGTTGCCGCCAAGTCCCGGGGCATTTCTATTTCTGCCTGCGCTGCCCGATAGATTAGTCTGGCGAACTAACTTGCAGTGAAGCAGTTTGCGTGGAAAGGTCACGAACTGGATACAATTGTGAGTGGACATTAGGGCAGCCTGAGCGTGGGATAAGCCCAGGCATGCTGCACACGTGAGGTGTGTATCCCAGGTAGAAATGTTGTTGCTGCAAGGACAGAGTTTTCCAACTTTGTTTGGGTTTTTAGCTGTAGCCATGACTAGCTGGAGGGCTATGAACGCTAGCGAGCCTGACACCTAATTAAAGTGCGGAGAATATTGCTATTCCTCAGCTTGTATGGAGAGAAAAGAAGTGCTACTTCTCTAGAGTTATTGCTACCTAATGTGAGAAACCACTTGCACCGATGGGTATTGCTACCTAAGGATGAAGCTAGTTGTACTTTATTAGCAAAGTGTTGCTACTTCGCTTTGGGAAAGTACTGCTACTGAGCACCAGCACTAGCTACAGGACAGTATTGCTACTGCTTGTGAGCTAGTCAACAACTGAAATGTTGGGAACAAAGTGCCCAGTGACCGAGCTGTGCACTTGAATCTGTGGACAGTTTAGCTTAGCACCCAATAGCACAGTTGTCAACAGACTTCTGTGAGAAGTGAAAACAGGTTTTTGAATGACATCTGACTGTCATATACTGCTATGGCAGGCAAGGTGGAGGACCTCAAAGCAGCACATCCAAGGCAAAAGCTTCACTTAGGATTAAAGCTTTATTTACTGGAGTACAACAAGGAGAGGCTGGACAGGAGCCAGCAGCACAAACTTCAACTCCAAAACTAGACTTGACTTGGCTACTTGGCATGGACATAAAACATGAAGCACACATCAGGAACAGAGGACATTAAACAACGACCTGACAAGGAACTAACAAGAACACAGACAATATATACACACTAGGTAATGAGGGGAGTGACAATAGGTGGGATCACAGCTGAACGTAATTTCAGAAATGAGACAAGGGGAAGCAAAACAGGGACAAGACTGTCACAATAAAACAGGAACTAACTAAACATGGTATACGCAGCTTGACACAGAGGAAACCTAACCATGAGCAAACAGACATACAAACAATGACAGAACTGGAGGACATGGGAAATAACAGATATGTATAACAGAAAACCATGACCTAAAAATAACCTAAAAATCCTAATTCATAACTCAATTCACAACTCAAAGAAACATAAGGCGCACTGGGCCAATGGCCCAGGATCATGACATCTATCGTATGTCAGCCTATTATATAGGGAGGCCCTAGCCTAGAGGTCACTAATAGGTGGACCTTGGTCCGGATCCGGATCAAAATGATGTCTCATGCGGACCTGAACCTAATACCAAAAGTTTACCGACGCAGCTTTTACAGTCCTTACGGTAGCGGTGAAGCATCCAAGGCAACCCACTGACCAATTACATGCGAGTTTGGTCATACCACATGATACCACCAAGCTGGTTCCCGCCGGCCAGTAAACTTTGTGACAGACAGGGTTATTATAGTTAACGAAAACAAACGAAATAAGGAAAACTGAAATTGAAAAAATATTTTTGTTAACTGAAATAAATAAAAACTATAATTAAAAGGAAAACAGATAACTAACTAAAACTGTATTGTGAGTTTACAGAACTAACTGAAACTACAGATATGTTTTCATTTATTATTATTTAATTATTTTTATTTTAACTAATTATTATTTATTTAAAAACCTTGTGGATTGATATGAAATCATTTTTTCCCACTCTAGCAGTTAAAGCTGGGAGCAACATGGGGCAACTGCGCCTGTGTGTGCGTGCTCACCGCACTGGTCCGCAAAGTAATGGCAGCGGTCTGTTGAGAAAGTGGCAGAATCACATAAAGGGGTTTTTCATCGGGTCCGCACAGCCCGCAACGCTGATTAACCTGTTCAGTCCTTGTACATTTCCAGCTACTTTTCGCCGCAGCATTTGAATTTACCAGTCAGAGAATAACAATCAGGAATAATAATCAAAGAATCAATATAAGGACTCACAAATGTCAGCAAATTCCTGGAGGGAGACTGCTGAAACTATCAGAATGGACACGAGGGAATGAAGAAAGTGAAAAAACAGGGACATATATGTTTGCAGCCAAAAAACTGAACACAAAGAGCGAGGACCAAAAAAACACCAGCATGGACCACAAAGTAATTAACACACATAATCCAGATGAGACGAGGTGGTCCACTTCCGTAGGTTGTGTACAGAGGCCGCAAAGACCCTGCAAGTCTAATTAGCGAACATCTAACAAAGCTAGCTCTCTGAGCAGCTCCAAAACAGAAGCAGCTTCATGTGGTGGATAACATCAGGATGCAGCTGGATTTGAGCTCTGATTCTTTCAAAGAGTTCAGTTTGTTTTTGTCAAACATTCGCTGTGTTCTGATGTTATACACCACGTGTACTGCACTGATGCTGACTTTTACTCTAGAGCTTGGGTTTTGGAGTTTACGTTTTTCTTTATTTTTCTCCCTGTTGATGTTCATGTGTGTCTTTAATATTACACACATTAAGCACTTAATGCTGCTATTTTGTGAACAGTTGGTTGTTGAATGCAATTTTTAAAACAATATCTTTTCTTGAGTTTCTGTTACACGATAGGCACTCTTGCACCTGACAAATATATATATATATATATATATATATATATATATATATATATATATATGTAGAGAGAGAGAGACCTTGGCCTCATGTCTGACTGGACCTCTTTAAATTTTATTTGAATACCCCTGCCCCAGCCACTCCCTGACATGGGCGTCACTGAGCAAGCGTGTAAGGGCTGGAGTAATGACATTTGAACTTCTCATGAGTTCATGAAGGAGGCATTCCTATAGTGAGAAAGAAATGAATGCTATGACACAGAACCAGGTTTTCTTTTCATTAGATGGCTCAATAAAATATAAAACTTTAGTCAGAGATAATTGATATCAAAACAGAATTTATTAGCCTTGTTTGTTGACTCAGGCTTGCTGCCTAGGCTCTATGCATTTTCAAACATCTCATGCCCTGATCGATTGCCACCTACTTTGGTCTGAGACATCAGAGTAATGGTTGATAAAAAGCTGCAATGAACATAAAAAATACATAAAAATCAAAACAGCTGTGGCAAATAAGGCAACAAGGAATGCAGCAGAATTTTGTGAATTCATAAGTTAATATATACATTTTGCATTCTGTACACTAGTGGTGTGTAATGCTGCAAATTTTGTTATCGATCCAATACCAAATTAATATGGGGCCAGCATTACCAATACCAATACTGATACTTTTTGCTTATAAAGGCAGCATATCTAGGAGAGACAGGCGTGTTATGATTTATGAGATGAATCATCATCAATTTGAAAATTCTGAACACATTTTAATGACCACTAAATCACTATGATTTTTTATTTTCCACAATAATTAGTTAAAACAATAAAACACCTTTCAGACTTGTATTTTTAAACTGGGTTTTTTGGAGGCCTGTAAAATGCCTGTCTTTAAAGCACTTTGGGTCAGCTTCTATTTTAAATGTGCTGTATAAATAAAATACACCTCACAGTCAACACAAAGCATTTTTATATTCAAACAGTTTTCATAATTCATGTTCAAGTTATATTTTTTCAGTTCCAATAAAATACTTTAATACAATTCAGTTGGCTGAATATATGATTTGAATGTTTGAATTAATATTAACTAATGCTGAAGAACCAGTGTCAGTCATGACTGACAATTTACATCCACCACTATAAGCTACCGGATTCTTTGTTACCTTTCTGAAATGACTGTCACAGTGACCTCTGACTTCTGTGCTGGGGTTCTGGGTCTGCCTGTGGGATTTCCTTAATTTCTTTTGCTCCTCAAACAAGGAATACAACTCAGAATGTAGTTCTGCAGGTGTGCGGTGCCGATTTGACACTTAACCGGCTGAATGAAATTTGCTCAGACCCTTCAGCTGTCATGGCTACAGCAAGCAGAAAAAGAAAGGTTGATCATGAAGGCTGCCACTTCCAGGAAAAGGTGGAAATTACAATATTTTTTTCACTTACACCAGCTGTGTCTACCTGATTTGCTATGAGACTGTTGCCTGAAGGACTGTGCTGAAAAGCGAAGCAGCAGGAATTGAAGCGCTATCGTCACATGTTAACAGAGAACAGGTCAACGAACTTAGATGGGTTTTTTTTCTGTTACCTTTCGAGGAAAAGATGCAGCAGTGAGCCAGCTACAGTGTATTGCAAAAGTTTGGGCATCCCTGATATTTTTCTGATTTTTCTTTATAAATCATTGGTTGTTCAGATCAGCGATTTCAGTTAAATATATCATATAGCAGATGAACACAGTGATATCTGAGAAGTGAAATGAAGTTTATAGGATTTAGAGAAAGTGTGCAATAAATATTTAAACAAAATTAGACAGGCAAATAAGTTTGGCCACCCTTGTTGTTTTATTGATTTGAACACCTTTAGCACTAATTATTGGAAGACAAAATTTGTTTTGTAAACTCATTGACCCTTGACCCTTGATGTGATTTAAAGCGGGCTGCCCATGCTTGGAAACCATCAAACCTGACTGAACTACAGATGTTTTATAAAGAAGAATGGTCTGAAATACCTTCAACCAGAATCCAGACTCTCAGTGGAAGCTATAGGAAGCGTTTAGAGGCTGTTATTTCTGCAAAAGGAGGATCTACTAAATATTGATGTCATTTTTCTGTTGGGGTGCCCAAACTTATGCACCTGCCTAATTTTGTTTAAAAAATTATTGCACACTTTCTGTAAAATCCTTAAACTTCATTTCACTTCTCAAATATCACTGTGTTCATCTTCTGTATGATGTCTTTAACTGAAATTGCTGATTCGAACAACCAATGATTTATAAAGGTAAATCATGAAAATTATCAGGGGTGCCCAAACTTTTGCATACCACTTTATTTGCACCAGCCTATCCTCCTTGAAGAAACACAGATATTGCTCATTTCTGCAGGCACGTTTTATGACCAATATCTACATTTTAGAATGAAAAAAGCAACATCTAATGGTCGTAAACGAAAGCAGGACATGTTGATTTGCACTCACCAAGGTCTTTGAAACAGAGCTCTAACTTTTCCAGAGATACTTGTCACAAATGGAGCCCTGCACCACACAGTCATGGTTGGCAATACGAATGTGCAAATAAGATGGTATGCAGCTTTTACATGATAATTCAATTCAATTCAATTTTGTTTATATAGCGCCAAATCACAACAAACAGTTGCCCCAAGGTGCTTTATATTGTAAGGTAAAAACCCTACAATGATTAAAGACAAAATACAACAGTCAAAACGATCCTCTATGTGCAAGCATTTGGCCACAGTGGGAAGGAAAAACTCCCTTTTAACAGAAAGAAACCTCTGGCAGAACCAGGTTCAGGGGGGGGCAGTCATCCACTGTGACTGGTTGGGACTGAGACAGAGATTAATAATAACTAATGATTAAATGCAGAGTGGGGTATAAACAGAGTAAAAAGAGATGAATGAAAAGAAATATTCAGTGCATCATGGGAACCTCTCAGCAGCCTAGGCCTATAGCAGCATAACTACGGGATGGTTCAGGTCACCTGATCCAGTCCTAACTGTAAGCTTTATCAAAAAGGAAAGTTTTAAGCCTAATCTTAAAAATAGAGAGGGTGTCTGTCTCCTGAATCCAAACTGCAAGCTGGTTCCACAGAAGAGGGGCCTGAAAGCTGAAGCTCCCATTATACTCTTAACTATCCTAGGAACCACATGGAAGCCAGCAATCTGAAAGCAAAGTGCTCTATTGGGTTGATATGATACTATGAAGTCTTTAAGATAAGATGGGGTCTGATTTTTCAAGACCTTGTATGTCAGAAGAATTTTAAATTTTATTCTGGATTTAACAGGGAGCCAATGAAGAAAAGCCAATATGAGAGAAATATGCTCTCTCTTTCTAGTCCCTGTCAGTACTCTGGTTGCTGCATTTTTGATCACCTGAAGGCTTTTCAGGGAGCTTTTAGGACAGCCTGATAAATGTTAATTACAATAATCCACCCTAGAAGTAATAAATGCATGAATTAGCTTTTCAGCATCAGTTTGAGAAATGATCTTTCTAATTTTAGACATATTGTGCAAATGCAAGAAAGCAGTTCTACATATTTGTTTAATATGTGCATGGAAGGACATATCCTGGTCAAAAATGACTCCAAGATTTCTCACAGTGTTACTGGAGGCCAAGATAATGCCATCCAGAGTAAGTGTCTGGCTCGACACCACGTTTCTAAGATTTGTAGGGCCGAACAAAAGAACATGAGTTTTATCTGAATTTAGAAGCAGGAAATTAGAGGTCATCCAGGCCTTAATGTCTTTAAGACATTCCTGCAGTTTGACTAATTGATGTGTGTCATCTGGCTTAATGGATAGATAAAGCAAGGTATCATCTGCATAACAATGAAAATGTATACAACGCTTTCTAATAATACTAAGCTAATTCATGTATTTATTACTTTGAGACTGGACTGTTGTAATTCATTATTATCAGGCTGTCCTAAAAGCTCCCTGAAAAGCCATCAGCTGATTCAAAATGCTGCAGCTAGAGTACTGACAGGGACTAGAAAGAGAGAGCATTTTTCTCCCATATTGGCTTCTCTTCATTGGCTCTCTGTTAAATCTAGAATCAAATTTAAAATCCTTCTCCTCACATACAAGGTCTTGAAAAGCCCCATCTTATCTTAAAGACCTCATAGTACAATACCACCCCAATAGAGCACTTCGCTCTCAGACTGCTGGCTTACTTGTGGTTCCTAGGATACTTAAGAGTAGAACCTGGAACCAACTCCCAGCTTGGATTCGGGAGACAGACATGCTCTCTATTTTTAAGATTAGTTTTCAAACTTTCTTTTATGATAAAGCTTATAGTTAGGGCTGGAGCAGGTGACCCTGAACCATCTTTTAGTTATGCCGCTATAGGCCTAGGCTGCTGGGGGGGCTTCCCATAATACGCTGTTTCTTTTTATTCACCTTTTAAACTCTGTTTATACTTCACTCTGTGTTTAATCATTAGTTATTATTAATCTCTGTCTCTCGTCCACAGTATGTCTTTTGTCCTGTCTCCCTCCCCTCAGCCCCAACCAGTCACGGCAAATGACTGCCCCTCCCTGAGCTTGGTTCTGCCGGAGATTTCTTCCTGTCAAAAAGGAGTTTTTCCTTCCTACTGTCGCCAAGTGCTTGGTCATAGGGGGTCGTTTTGACTGTTGGGTTTTCTCTGTAATTATTGTAGGTTCTCTATCTTACAATATAAAGTGCCTTGAGGCGACTGTTGTTATTTGGTGCTATACAAAGAAAATAAAATTGAATTGAATTGAATATGCAGAGCTTGTTACAGATGATAGCTTACAGATGGAGAGATGGCCATCCTCCATTAGGTCCTTCAGTGGAGTGACATGCTGGAATGAAAATGAAACCAAACAGTCATCTCACTGGCACATTGACAGACAGCTAAAATGAGCCTGTCATCTTTTAATTTGCATCAGTTCTACACGTTTTTGAGCATCCATCTCCTTTTGTTTCTCTTGCTGTCTTTCAATTTTCCTTTATCTGTCATTCAGAAAGATGGTTGGTGTATCACTTCCCTGTTACACAGTCATTATACCTTTCTTTTCTCTCCATTTATAGCTCTACTTTTTGGTGTGCCTTTACATTCTAATATCTTCTCTCCCATACATATCACAACCCTCTTCAAAACAACAAATATACAACATTATTTGAATTATAAGAACAAAGTCTATGAAGCAACTGGGTGTATTTCATTAAGAAATAACAGACCAAGATTTTTTTTTAGATTATAACCATAGCATTCTCAACAATTCTGTGCTTTACTGTAACAACGATGTTTAAGGTCCTCATTAAACCTTAGATATTTTGTTGTCTTTTGTATCTTTTCTGTCATTATTTGATTTTGGAAGACTACATTGTTGGAATGTCACTGAATACAATAGTGAAGTGCATTGGT